>MATQ01000735.1:41426-69565 GCA_001687025.1 Chenopodium suecicum | reverse complement strand
TATTTTATTTATTTTATTCTATTTGTCGTGGTTTTGTTTTATTTCGTCCTTTGTTTATTTTCATTTTATTTTATTTTATCTTTGTCCCGATTCTCCCTTGTTTTTATTTGGTTGTGTAGGATCGTGCTCGGAGGTCGGAGGCTCGAGTCAAAGGTGTCAATCCAAGAAGCTTTCAAGCCCCAAAGTTGTTGCCCCTTATCCTTCACCACACTCTTCTTCTCTATTCCCCTTATCCTCCACCACAACAGCATCTCACACCTCCTCCTTCCACCTTCACGCACAGCTGCTGCCACCAACACCACCACACAACAGCCGTAACAACCACCAGCCTCCAATCACAATTCATCTCGCCAGCCACCACAACCGCACCCTCCTATTTTCCCCCACCAATTGCAGCCGCACCATCACCCTCACAACACCGCGCAATCCACCTGAACCAACTCCCCTGGCAGCAACTGCTCCAATTCGCAACACCGTGTTGCCTCCTTCGACCACAATCAGCCACAAACCTACAACCAATCAATCACCTGACCACCTAGAACCTCCCCTGTTCCACCGTCCAACCAACACCCATTTCAACCACCACCAGCCACGAAAACCCACAGCTCTACCACGCATCACAGCCACCACTACCCCCTGTTCTCACACCAACGCTGCAACCCAAACCAAACCACATCAACCTTCACCACACAAACAAGCAGCCGCAACCACCAACCAAATCAGCCACCAATTGCAACCCCAAATCGCCCAAGCAACATCCCCAATTCAGAGCAAATCACAAATTAATCAAGTTCGAGCAAACCAATGAGTGTTCGGCCGAACGTCGAGTCAGAGACTTTAGGGGTTTTGTTATTCGAAGAAGAGTGGTCGAACACACCCATGGTTCGACCGAACCAACCCCGTAGTTCGGTCGAACCAACCACCGGTTCGATCGAACCGTTCCACGGGCCTCGCACATGGTTTTAATGAAGATCGAACAGCCTTGATTGATGCTCAATGATAAGAGATGATGATTGACGGCGGTGATTTAATGATAATGGTTGATGATGGTGGTATGATGATGATGATAGAACAGCCATGAATTTCGAAGAAGGGGAAATCGGGGTAGCTGATGGTTTTTGGGGGATTTGTGGGTTTATTTTTCCTTTCCTTTTCTTATTTCTTTTCTCTTTTATTTCTTTTCTCTTTTATTTTATTTTTATTTTCCTTTTCTTTCTTTATTTTATTTTCCTTCTTTTATTTTTCTTACTTTGGCTAGCTTAGTATAAATACCCAATTTTGGGGGTAATTAGAAAAAAACATTGAAGAACTATCTATTCTTCTCTCTAATTAGTTTTAGGTTAGGTTAGGATTAGTCTTCTTTGGTAGAGAGAGAAAGTGAGGTTTTCTTCATTAATGAACTTGGATTTTGAAGAAGGAGCTTGTTCAATCCTTTGTAGACCTTCATCTTCAATTAATGAGCAATTTCTTACTCTCTCTCCTCTATTTTTATTTGTTTATTTTGATTATTATTTTAGTTGTTGGTATTGCTTGTTGATCATGTTGATTCTTGATTATTTGTTGATTAATCTTGTTATTATCATGATTAGTGAGTAATTTCCCCATTAAGGGGATGGTTGTGGTGTAGTTGGACCTTGAGCATGTTCTAGGGTTTAGAATTGATTTATTTGTGATTAAAGTCTTTATATGCTTGATATTCTTTAATCTTCTTGCAAGTGCACATTGTTGGTTGATTAAAGGTGAATCTTTGCTAACAAGAAACGGAAGTTGACTTAGTTAAGGTTCATTACTATCGATTGTTATTTAATAGTACCTCCTAGTATATGGTTCTAATGTGGAAACATAGAGGCTATGTTAGGAGAAGCCAATTGACCCCGGAAGGCGGCTAGATTGGATTCTTAATTTCGATATTCGAGCATGTTTAGTTCATAATTAATTCAATTTCTATGCCTTTGTTTATGTTCAAGTGAATGCTATACCTAAACCATTTCCCTTAATGTTTTATTTCTTGTTTTAGCATTTTTAGACTTTAGTTTATTTATCCCCTATTCCGGACTAGCTTAATTGTCGATAACATTTGGTGGTGTTTACCGTTCTCTGTGGTTCGACCCCTATGCTTGCCTTATACTCGTATTAGGTTTGTTTAGGTTGTATAAATTGTATTTGATCTAGGGATAGACAATTGACGACGCGTTTATTCCCTTGTCACTGGCGTATGTGTGTTGATTACACAGACCTCAACAAGGCATGTCCAAAGGACAGCTATCCGCTCCCAAAGATCGACAGTCTGGTCGATTCTTTTCGCCCTGTGAAGTTTAGGAAGTTTCTCGAATTCCTTATTGATCAAAGGGGGATAGAGGCTAACCCTGAGAAGATACAGACGGTTATTGACATGAAGTGACCCCGTACTGTTAAGGAAGTACATAGACTAATCGGTTTCTTGGCGCCATTGTGGAGGTTCCTCAGCTGGTCAAGTGACAAATGCCTTTATTTCTTCCGAGCAATCAGGAAGAAGATTAGATTTGAATGAGGGGATGATAATGAGGCGGCCTTTCAAAAGCTGAAAGAACACTTGCACTCTTTGCCAAGGCTTGTTAGCCCTCTGCCCAAAGAGACGTTATATATGTACCTAGCCGTCTCAGACCATGCCTTAGTGCTGTTCTCCTTACTGAGATGGCATCAAGCTCCCGGTCTATTTTATTAGCCATGTGCTAAAAAAAGCTGAAATTCGGTACCCCATGGTTAAAAATTTTGGCCTTGCTTTATATATGGCATTCAAGAAGCTGAAGCCTTATTTTCTGACACATCCGGTTGTAGTTTACACCGATCATCCCCTCAAGCGGCCAATGTCTACCTTGGAGTCATCCGGCAGAATGTTGAAATGGGCTATTGAAATGCAAAGTCTTGAAATGACTTTTGAACCTTGAAAGGCAGTGAAGGGTCAAGCGTTTGCTGACTTCATTGTTGAAATGACACGACCGGTTCCTCCAGATAACATTGATCAGGTTTGGAAAGTGTATGTAGACGGGAGCTCGACAAATAACGATTGTGGTGCAGGAATTATATATGAGTCCTCTGAGGGGGACAAATTTGAATATGCATTGCGGTTTAAGTTTCAGGCCTCGAATAAAAAGGCAGAATATGAAGCCCTGTTAGCTGGAATCTGCATGGCGGCAGGGGGCAACAAAAATTGACGCCTACTCTGATTCACCATGGGTCGTAAGCCAATATGAGGGAAAATATGAGGCAATTCACTCGGCATGATCAAATTGTTGGGGGTTTGGTAAGTCCAACTTACCGCTGAAACAACCCCAACCTAAAGAACCACTCGCAATTAATAAAACCATAAAGCATAACAAATAAACATAAAAGGATAAATTCAGAATTTACCTTTGAAGCGTGCTTCGCCCTTAAAGTCGGGCTCTTACTTGAAAGCTTTGAGCCTCAAAAATACGCGAGCCTCCAACGGAAGTCCACCCACAAAAACTACTAGCGACTTTTAGGTCCGTTACCTCGAGGTTAGCGAGGTCCGACCAAAACCCGAGTATTATGTGAGTGTAAGAGTTTTTGCTAATGCAATGCTTTCTCGGCAGTGAGTGTGCACCCTAGGGCTAGGCGATAGTTCAACGGGAGCTATCCTCTACAACTAGCCCCTCAAGAGGTGGTATGAGGTCACTCATGCCGACTCTTTATATGCAGGTACATTCTTCTTAACTGAGCCCAACTGGAAGGAATAGCTAAGCAGGAGCTATCCCCTACAACTAGCCCTTCAAGAGATGGCGTGAGGTTCTTTTTATGACAGTTGTTCTGAGCGTGTAGCCTTATCTGCCATGGCTCAACGGGTCGTCCGGCCAAATTAACCCGCACACTCCTAGCCCCTTAAGTCTCTAGGGTGTTGATGCGGCCTAGAGACTTGGGCGGTCAGGTTCTGTTTTTGTTGGCTGTGTTGTCGTATTTTTTGTATGTTGACGATGGCTCTAAATTTAGGGAATGACAAGCTCGCGGAGAGGAATTTCGATCACTTCCGCTGAAGTCTTAAAAATGACGAGCTTGCGGGGAGGATTTTTGATCACTCCCGCTGAAGTCTGAGAAATGACGAGCTTGCGGAGGGGATTTTCGATCACTCCCGCTGAAGTCTGAGAAATGACGAGCTTGCGGATAGGATTTTCGATCACTCCCGCTGAAGTCTGAGAAATGACGAGCTTGCGGAGGGGATTTTCGATCACTCCCGCTGAAGTCTGAGAAATGACGAGCTTGCGGAGAGGATTTTTGATCACTCCCGCTGAAGTCTGAGAAATGACGAGCTTGCGGAGAGGATTTTCGATCACTCCCGCTGAAGTCTGAGAAATGACGAGCTTGCGGAGAGGATTTTCGATCACTCCTGCTGAAGTCTAAGAAATGACGAGTTTGCGGAGAGGATTTTCGATCACTCTCGCTGAAGTGTGTATTCTTATTATTTTTATTTTTATTATCTTTTTTTTGCGGGAACAATATTTGCATGAGTGTGACACGTGTCGATGATCCAGGCCGTCAGTTTTGCTTTTACTGAAGTGACATGGCGGTTTGGTTTTTCTTTGTGCCTAACCGCCTCTTTACTTCGTATTAAATTCACTGTCCCCTTTCACATTCACTTCTTTTACTTTTCCAAACTTTCATCTTCCCTTCTCTATTTTTATCCTTTCAAAATTTTCGCTCTTCATTTCTCTCCTTCAAACGCTTGTGTTCTTTGATTGTTGTGGTAAGTTCTTGTCTCTCTCGCCCTTATTTTGCTTCATTTTCCCTCTTTTTGCTCCTACACTTCACTGATTTGTTTTTCTATTGCCTTTCTTGTTTGCAGTTTTGAACTTTGTCTTGTTCGGGTTCTTGCGATCGCCATTGTTGTTGTATTCTGTTGCTTCTGCAACTTTTTATCCTAAAGGTACTTACTTTGTACCTTTTATCATATGTATTTACCTAATTTCGCTTCTTTATGCCTTTTTCTGTCACAAAATTATATCTTTTGATTCTTCCCAACTTTCGTTGTTCAAATTTTTCTCTTGTTGTTGTAATTGCATTCTTCGTTTTTTCTTCTTATTCCTTCGTTGATCTTGTTTCCTAAACTGATCTTTTGATTTTCTGGTGCCCCTTTGCTTTTTCTTCTCTTTGTGGGCTTATATTTCTTTGTAGATTTCATAATGTCTAATGCTTTTGATAGTCAGAACATGAATGAGCCTCAAACGACCACTAGATCAGATTCTTCTTCCCGAACCTCTCTTTCAAGTGAGCGCCCTGTGCACACTTCCTCGGTTTCTCCTTCTTCTTCTCCTATTCCTGTACAAACTGTTATGCCTTCTAAACTTACCCCCGCTGCGAGCGGGATGGGTACTGCTGCGACTCCTGTTACTACGTCTATGTCGGGTAGTAGTCATCCCGCTGAGGGTAGCGCTTTTCGCCCTTTCCAGCGCGAACCCCGTCCTGACTTCTTTGATCCTTATTGCGAGCGGGTGCTAATGCTGGATGGGATTCCTTTATCCCATCTCACCCGTTTGAGGATGCGCGCAATGCGCCATAAAATGTTAGCTGACGCTGTCAAGGCTAATCCCCCTGACGTGTCTCTTGTTAGCCTCATTCCCCATGTTCAACATTTAAACAATTTTGCTTGGGTTGAAAACATGGTTGACGTGCATCGGTTTGACCGTTATGTAGTGCGAGGTGGTAGCACTAAGACTCCATCACCGTCTCCTTCTCCAGCTGTTCAATCGGGCAGGATGACTGAGTCTCCTGGTGACCGCTCCTATTATGACTGTCAGCCCACTTACATAGTAGAGCTCGTAGTGGAGGGAAGAGTTGAGTTTTTTCTGGATGACAAATGTTATGGGCCCAAAAATTATGTGCTGGACTCCATCTGGTGTAAGGATGCTAAGAGGCTGAACCTGGCTGCTGTTGGGCTGAAATTCTATGGTTTTGGGGAGGGTTACGAGCTGGTTCTCCCTGGTGATGGTGCCAAGCTATCAGCTCCTCCTGCTGGTCATATTGTTATGTTCGCTTCACAGGTGGATTTGGGCTTGAGGTTCCCTCTAAACCCCAACCTGGAGAAGTTGCTACGTGCCTTCAATATTTGTATATCTCTGGTGCATCCTGCTTCCCTTCATACTTTGATATGTTTGCTGTGGTTTTTAAGGTTTCGAAGGTATCTTGAGTCCCTGCATCTGTTCAAGTCTTTGATGAGCCTGAAGAGATCTGCTTCTAAGACTGAGTCAGGGTGGTATTATGTTGCTTTTAAGGAGAGCAAGGTCTTGTCCTACCTAAAACTTGGTCGTTTTAGGGACTAGACTGGCAAATTTTTCTGGGAGAAGGTGCCTTCTAATTTAGCTGCACCGCGCAACTTCAGAGAGATCCGCACTAACATGGAAGGAGTTAGTGTCTCCCCTGCTGAGCCTGCTCGTGAGACAGAGGCTTTTGAGGCTCTGCAAGGAGCGGGGACTGGTGACTCTAAGTTCCCCAAGATTTGGCTGCCCAACTCAATATATATTGTGGGTAACGATCAGCTCTCTGCTATGCGTTTGTGTAGTACGCATGAGTCTGGTAAGTTTTCAACTTTCTGTCCTTTCTTTTTCTTCCTCTTTTTTTTTACTTGACTTTTCTGCCCTTTTGCTTTTCAGGCTATGATAAGTTGGACAAACGTATGCTTAGGCTGGCTGATAATTGGAAAGACCCTTTGACTACTACCTCTGAGAATCCTCCTCAGCTCTTTGACACGCTGGAGGTGTTTGCGGGCTCTCTGAAGGGTGAGGTGCGGCTAGCTCCTGCTGAGCAGCGGGCTCTCGTTGGCACAGCAGCTACTGGTGAGCGTGTTGGGTCCAGCCTTCGTCCTCTACTGTTGGGAGAAGGCGTGAGACTCGGCCTACTCCTCGAAGGGTGGCTTCAGAATCTGAGGCATTAGTGGCGCCTGATGCTTCCCCTGAGAAGTAGTCTGTCGCGGCTTCCGGCCAGGTGGCACCTCCGACTTTTGTTGCCAAAAGACAGCGTGATCAAGCTTCTGATGATCCAAAAGCTATTGCCGATGATTTTGCTAATAGTATTCTCCAGTTTCCCTCTGAGGGGGCTGAGACCGCTACTGTGGGTGAAAAACCCATTTCTTCTGCTGAGCATGTTCTGCTCTTTCCTTCTTCTATTGATGATTCTATTACTGCGAAGGATACAGCTGTCCCTTCTGCTGCAGCCACTGACTCTCAGCTCCCTGACGAGACTGTCATTGAGCTTCCTAGATTTCTGCCGCGTCTCTACGGGCTGAGAGGGTGGCTTCGAAGTGCTTCAAGGGGTGGGCTCTCCCGGGCAGGGGGTTTTCACCAGCAGGATCGTCCAATTATCGACTTAGAGGATGATCCAGTGTCCTCTACCCCTACTGGAGATGAGCCGGAAGCGAAAAAGGGTCGCACCTCTCCTGGTCCTGATCCTCTTGCATCTGCATCCGCCAACACCAGGCTTCCAGGTGGGAATGATGATGGGGGGGGGGGGGTGGACACTTAAAATTCTAGTGAACTTAACCGTTGTGTTCACCAATTTTTGAGTGATGCTTTTGAGAACCCTTTGTCTGCTACCTCACTTTCTACTGGAGGAACTTTCCGCCCTACTGGGGCTATTGAGTTTTCTGAGGTTCCCATTGATGTCCATCTCCGCCCAATACTCTGCCTTGCAGAAGCTGAGAATGCTCCCTTTCGGCCCCTGATGAATGTGAGGGCTGATGAGTCTTTGTTTGTGGACGACCCTCAGATTGGTGGTACTTTGGGGTACCGCCTGACTCAAGGGGTTCGTTTTCCTGCTGATTCAACGCGCAGCTCAGTCAGCCTCCTAGCTACTACGCGAAGGTTAGTTTCTGCTTTTGGCCTTTCTCTTTTTCATTTTAGCTTTTCTTTTCTTCTTTGCTTACTCTGTTGTTACTGTCTTGTTTTACTTTTATTTTTAGTTAACCTTTTCTTTGGCTCACTCCTCCTTCCCTCTGCTTTTCTTGCAGCTTGTTATGTCTATGGGAGATTTATCCAATGCTCTAATGTCAGTGGAGAAGGAGTATTAGAATCAGGGCTTAACTCTCTCTTTGAAGAATTTGGAGGTTCAACAAGCTCAGGCTGAAAGGGATGCTAGGATAAGCAAGATATGCGGAAGATGGGGGGGCTCGCCTCCCATCCCAGTCTTTCGCAACACTTCAGGTTTACTTGGTTAGTGAGGTGACTCCACTGAGGGAGAGGGCAGACGCCCCACAGCTCCAGTTGGGAGAATTTCAGCTCACTCAGACCAAGTTGAAGGGTTGCGAGGAGCAAATGAAGACCTCTCAAGCCAGGGTGCAAACGTTAGAGGCAAAGATTGCAGATTTGCGAGCTGCGCACACTGCTGAGCTGGAAGCTGCCAGGAAGGAGGCACTCAAAGCCTTCGTGCTCTCCCCTGTTTTTGCTAAGTTGTTGGCTGATCGCCTTGAGGGTGGATGGGAGGCTGCAGCTCGGTGCGTAAGCAGCTTATATGGTGATGGTGAGGTTACGGGAGAGGCTGGCACATTTGATTTCCCTGCTAATCATCCTCGTGTTATTAGCTGCTAATCATCCTCTCTTCCCTGATGTTGTTGCGGCTATTGGAGTGGAGTCTTTGGATGGTGACCAATAAAGGCTATGGCGGTTGTCACCCTCCTACTCCAGTGGTTCTTCTGAGATCCCCTCACCCAGATATGTAGTAACCAAGTAGTTTTTGCTTCTATCTTTGGGGTGTATAGCCGCCGAAGATTATAATTCTCTATGTTTCTACTGAACATTTTATCTTTTGTTGCTAGACCTTTCCTGCTTGACTTAACTTTATATTTTTCCAACTATATTCGCTGAGTGTTTCCTTGTCTTGGTGGACGAGGGCTCGGCGTTGCATATGTTGTAATTAACTTGTTGGATGTTTACTTTGCCTTGGTGGGCAGGGGTTCAGCTTTGTAACTATGATGATTTATCTTGCTGAATGCGTCTGTCATTTTACCTGCTGATTATTTCATAGTCTGTGTATTTGTCTGGAATTGCTGCTGGGCCAAGGTGTAGCAGTACCTTGACCTTGGCACAACAGTCTCTGTGTTGTATTTGGTGAAACCTCGTAGGTTGGGCTTCACTGATTTCTTGATTTGGTTGCTGAGGGCTCTTTTGCTCTCCTTCTCCCTGCTGTGCTTAGCAGGAGCCCTTGTGAGCTTTGCTCCTCCTGTCTTGTTTGCTTTGGATGCTTGTGCACTATGTACACTACTTGATTTTTGTAGAGATAGGTTTGCATGCTGATTAGTTTATTCGATTGCGCGTTATTTAATCTGCCCTGCTGAGACTTTTTTGTGTCGATCAGCTTTTCTTTTTCTTTATGTCATCCAGCTTGTTTTGCTGTGACTTATTTATGTCGTTCATCTTGTTTATACAGTGACTTGTCTATGTCGTTCAGCTTGTTTATGTTGCGACTTGTCGTTTTGTGCCTGCTTACTTCTTTTCATAAGGGCTTAGTGTATGTCTGTCTCCTCCTTTCCTCTCCCCTTCAAAGATTTGGGCTAAGTGAGACTAAGAGAACCTTAGTGTTGCCCACGTAGCTCATCTTATTTATTTCACCTTTTCTCTCCTGCTCAAGTTGAATGTGCCATGCCTCCCCCTCAGGCGTCCCCGAGGTGGTGCCCTGTTTTGCTTTGAGCAGGTGAGGTGAGGTTTTAGGGAGGGATGCTTTAACTTGTCGTTTTAACGGTACTTTGCCACTTTGTGCTAGAGTGTTTTTTTTCCTCTAACACTTTATAATTATTCTTGTTTGACGTCTGCATGTTAGCATATGATGCTGGGGCATAACATATTAAATAGATTTACGGAACATACTCATGGTCCAACCTGCTCGTGAATAATAAAAGGGCCTTCCCAATTCGCTGACAACTTTCCATGCTGATTTTCTCTTCCCACTGCTGTTGTCCTTCTAAGGACTAAATCTCCGGGGAGGAGCTCTCTATGCTTGACTCTCTTGTTGAAAGCTTTTGAAATTCTGTTCTTCTAGGCTGCCAGCTTGAGAGCTGCTTTTAGCCTTACTTCTGGTAGGAAATCTAGCTCTTCCAGCATGCGCTTTTCATTTCCTTGTTGCTCATAGTGTTGTATCCTCAGGTTGGGAATTTGCACTTCCACTGGGACGACTGCATCAGTCCCATAGGCCAGGGTGAAAGGGCTTTTACCAGTGGACTCCTTCTTAGTGGTTTTGTTTGCCCACAGGACCTCTGGGACTAGGTCTGCCTATAGGCCTTTGTATTCCTCAGCTTCCTTTGCAAGGCTGTAGGGATCAGCCTGCTGCTTCTGCCTGGCCATTACCCTGCGGATGGCAGACTGAGGAACTTGCATAATTGGTGCCAATGTCCTCTAGGTAGTCCTTGATGGTGTCACAGTCGAACTTACATCTATGATCAAAGACTATGCATTGTGGCACACCGAATCTTGTGATGATGTTTTTCCATATGAATGTCCTTACTTGGACTGCCTTTATGTACTTAGTGGGTTCAGCTTCTATCCACTTTGTAAAGTAATCTACTGCCACGATGAGATACTTCCTGCTCGCTAACCCTGTGGTGAAAGGTCCCAATATGTCCATTACCCACTGACCAAACGGGATCGGGATGAGGATTAGAGTTAGATCATTTGCTGGTTGATTTATAACTGGCGAATACTTTTGACACTTGTCGCATTTTTTTACATATGCTAGCGCGTCTTGCGTGAGAGTTGGCCAGTATGCCCCCTTTTTTTGTTTTTTTTTTCCTATTTCTTTTCTTCTATTTTGTTTTTTTTTTTTTCCTTTTTTTTTTTTTTCTTTATTTCTTTTTTTTTTCTTTTTTGGTTTTTTCTTTTTTTTTGTTTTTTTTATTCTTTTTTTTTTTTTTTCCCTTTTTTTTTCTTTTTTTTATTTGTTTTCTTTTTTTTCTTTTTTTTTTTTTTTTTTTTTTTTGGTTTTTTTTCTATTATTTTTTTTTTCTTTATTTTTTTAAATCTATTCCTTTTTTTTTCTATTTTTTTTTTCTTTTTCTTTTTTGTTATTTTTTTTTTCTTTTTGATTTTTATCTTTTATTTTCTTTTTTTGTTTTTTTATTTTGTATTTGTTTATTTTTTTTAATTTTTTTTCTTGGTATTTTCTTTTTTTGTTATTTAAGTTTATCTGAAAGTGGACTAGCTTAGCTGCCATTTCCTTTATTTTAGTTACATATTTCATCATGGCGTCTTCTTTAATCTCGTACGCTCCCTGCAATTTGCTGGCTACGAGCTGAGAATTAGTTTGTTGATGTACTTTGCTTGCTCCCGCTGCGATGCTCTTACGCAGGCCTGCCAGCGCTGCTTCGTACTCTGCTTTTTTGTTTGATGCTTTGAACTTGAACTTTATGGCGTACTCAAATACATTTCCCTTTGGAGATGTTATTATGACTCCTGCTCCACTTCCCGTTTGGGCTGAGGATCCATCTACTTCCACCTTCCAGACCCCAATATCATCCTCTTTTTCCTCATAAGAGGCTTCCAATATGAAATCCGCTAAGGCTTGTGCCTTGATGGCTGCCCTAGGTTTGACCTCGAATTCATACTCAGAAAGTTCAATTGCCCACTTTAGGAGTCTGCCGAAAGCATCCATTTTCTATAACGCTTTTTCCAGTAGGTGATTTGTGAGGACTTGTATTACATGCGCGTCAAAATATGGTTTTAGTTTTCTTGTTGTAGTGACCACTGCGAAGGCCAGCTTCTCTACCAATTGGTACCTTTGTTCTGCCTCAGTCAGTACATGGCTTACGAAGTATATTGGCCTCTGCTGCTTTTGACTTTCCACCAACAGAACGGCTGTGATTGTCTGTATTGACGCAGAGATGTACAGTTGCAACTTTTCCCTCAGCTCCGGGCTGATCATTGTTGGGAGCTTAGTCAGATGCTCCTTAATACCCTCAAAGGCTTCTTTTTCTTTGAATCCCCACTTAAATTCTCTATTCCCTTTTAGTAGCTGATAGAACAGTAGAGCCCTATCCGCTGACTTGCTGATGAACCTGGTCAGCGCGGCCATTCTGCCCGTCAACCGCATGATATCCTTGACGCACTTAGGCTTAGGCAGCTTAGGACTGCTTTGACCTTTTCTGGATTTGCGTCTATCCCTCTTTCGGTGATTAGAAAACCTAAAAACTTTCCTGAGCTCACTCCAAAGAAACATTTCTTCGGGTAGAGTTTGATTTTATACTTGTTTAGGGTGGCAAATGTTTCTTCCAGATCCATGATATGCCTTGCCTGTGTGACGCTCTTAACAATTGAGTCGTCAACGTATACTTCAACATTTCTACCCTTCTGGTGTAGGAATACTTTATCCATTTCCTTCTGAAAGGTTGCCCCAGCATTCTTCAACCCGAAGGGCATAGCTATGTAATTGTACACTCCCCCTTCGGTGATGAATGCGATTTTTTGCCGGGCTGGTTCATGCATGCTGATCTGATGGTACCCTTAAAAGGCGTCCATGAAGCTTAGCAAGGCATGCCCGCTGGTTGAGTCTACCAGCTGATCGATCCGTGGCAGCGGGTAACAGTCTTTTAGGCATGCCTTATTGAGATCTTTGAAATCAACACACATTCTCCACTGGCCATTTGCTTTCTTCACCATTACCACGTTGGCTAACCACTTTGGGTAGTAACAAGGTTCAATGAATCCTGCCTCCAAGAGTTTCTCCACCTCCTCCTGGATTGCTTGATTTTTCTCCGTGGAGAAGCTTCGCTTTTTCTGCCTAACTGGCTTAATATTCTCCTTCACATTCAGCCTATGTACCATGACCGCAGCGTCGATTCCGGGCATCTCATCTGCGGAAAATGAGAAAATATCCTTGTTCTTCCTCAGCAGCTCTACGAGGTGTACCCCTACTCCTTGATCAATGTCTTTCCCAATTTTCACCGTTCTCGAGGGGTCACCTTTTGTGAGCTCGACAGTGACATGCTCCCCACTAGGAAGTGGTCTAGCCATCTCCTCTTTTGCAGGCTCGAAGTTTTCCATTGCTAACTTCCGTTTATCCTTTTCCATGTGATACTCTTCACGCTTCCCTTCCCTTGACTTCCTCTTAGCCCGCTCAGGGGGCCTTCTCTCTAAGTCAGACTGTTGTCTGGTTTTTGCGGGCTGCTTTAGGGCAGTTATGTAACATTGTTGAGCTGTCTTCTGACTTCCCCTCAGCTTTGCTGACCGTCCCTCATTAGTTATGTAGGCCATGGCAAGGTGATAGGTGGATACCACTCCGCCTATTTTGTGGATGAGTGATCTTCCCATGATCACATTATAGGGTGAAGGAGAGTTTATCACAAGGAATTCTGCTCAAACATCACGCCTTCTTGATCTCTCACCCACCCGAACTGAGAGCTCGATTATGCCTTCCGGGGTTAGCCCTGATCCATTGAACCCGGTGACTTTGTAACTCACCCTCTTCATATCCTTCTTGTCCAACTTCAGCTCGTTGAACGCGCTGATGTATATGATGTTGGCTGAGCTGCCTCCATCTATCAATATCCTATCCACTTCCCAGTTTGCAATTCTCATTGTCAGTACCAGTGGATCATCATGAGGGTAAATTATGCCTTTCTGGTCATACTCGTCAAACGTGGCTCGAGGCTGCAGGGGAAGAGGCGGCCATCTACGCTTTTCATTGTCGTTTATTTGATGTATCATCGCCCGCAGGTCAGCCCGTGCTCTATTAACTGTTCCTCCATGCACCGGACCCCCACTGATCACATATACCCTGCGTTCTGGCTTGCCATCTCTGTCTCCGTCTCCAGCGGTACCCCTATGACCTCCTCTGCGGTCAGCGCAGCCTGTTCTATCCTCATCCCTCCTTCTCGGAGGGTCATCGCGCTGCTTAAATTGATTCAGGTACCCTCTAATGACTAAATCTTCTATGTTATCCTTCAAGTGTGTGCATTCTTCAGTGGTGTGGCCATGGTCTCTATGGTAGTCACACCACTTGCTCGTATCACGGTTTCCATTAACCATCCTTGGGGGTCTTTGCCACTTATCATCGGCTTTATTCACGCTGAATATATGAGACCTTGAGTGTGCTAGTGGGGTATATTGGTCGAACCTTCCAGGTCTTGGCCCTCTCCTTGGGTCTGACCTTCTCAGCCCCACTGCTCTGTCCGCTTCTCTGCGACTTTGCTCGGCTCTGCTCGGCTGTTCAGCCCTGGGCGTGTTCTTTGCCCGGGTGACCTCTGCCCGCTTAACTGGGTAACCTGGTGCCTTCCTACTCAGCATTGCTCTGTCAGTCTCGTCTATTAGCCCTGTGAAGTTTGGGAAGTTTCTCGGATTCCTTATTGATCAAAGGGGGATAGAGGCTAACCCTGAGAAGATACAGGCGGTGATTGACATGAAGTCACCCCGTACTGTTAAGGAATTACATAGACTAATCGGTTTCTTGGTGCCATTAGGGAGGTTCCTCAGCCGGTCAGGTGACAAATGCCTTTATTTTTTCCGAGTAATCAGGAAGAAGACTAGATTTGAATGGAGGGATGATGCTGAGGCGGCCTTACAAAAGCTGAAAGAACACTTGCACTCTTTGTTAAGGCTTGTTAGCCCTCTGCCCAAAGAGACGTTATATATGTACCTAATCGTCTCAGATCATGCCTTAGTGCTGTTCTCCTTACTAAGAGAGATGACATCCAGCTCCCGGTCTATTTCATTAGCCATGTGCTAAAAAATGCTGAACTTTGGTACCCTATGGTTGAAAATTTTGGCCTTTCTTTATATATGGCATTCAAGAAGCTGAAGCCTTATTTTCTGGCACATCCGGTTGTAATTTACACCGATCAGCCCCTCAAGTGGCCAATGTTTACCTTGGAGTCATCCGGCAGAATGTTGAAATGGGCTATTGAAATGCAAAGTCTTGAAATGACTTTTGAACCTTAAAAGGCAGTGAAGGGTCAAGCATTTGCTGACTTCATTGTTGAAATGACACGACCGGTTCCTCCAGATAACATTGATCAGGTTTGAAAAGTGTTTGTAGACGGGAGCTCGACAAAGAACGGCTGTGGTGCAGGAATTATATATGAGTCCCTTGTGGGGGACAGATTTGAATATGTACTGCGGTTTAAGTTTCAGGCCTCGAATAATAAGGCGGAATATGAAGCCCTATTAGCCGGAATCCTCATGGCGGCAGGGGGCAACAAAAATTGACGCCTACTCTGATTCACCATTGGTCGTAAGCCAGTTAAGGGAAAATATGAGGCAACTCACCCGGCATGATCAAATTGTTAGGGGTTTGGTAAGTCTAACTTACCGCTGAAACAACCCCGACCCAAAGAACCACTCGCTATTAATAAAACCATAAAGCATAACAAATAAACATTAAAGGATAAAATCGGAATTTACCTTTGAAGCGTGCTTCGCCCTCAAAGTCGGGCTCTTACTTGAAAGCTTTGAGCTCCGAAAATACACGAGTCTCCAACGGAAGTCCACCCGCAAAAACTACTAGCGACTTTTAGGTCCGTTACCTCAAGGTTAGCGAGGTCCGACCAAAACCCGAGTATTATGTGAGTGTAAGAGTTTTTGCTAATGCAATGCTCTATTGAACTCCTACTCAAGCACTCTTCCCAAAAACCCAAGATGAAAGGGTTAATCAATTAAAGACAGGCAGCCTACTCCACATCCAAAGGAGAAGACTTTTCCTGCCATTGACTGGACAAAAATCCTTCTTCCCCAAACGGGCACAAGGATGGTCAACCAAGCTGTTAGGCCGGATTGCAGCAAGAAAACCATCACCGATGCTCATCATGTCATCGAGCAAAATCGAAATCAACAACTGTTTGAGTCAGCTTCTATGTCGAGCTTTCGAGACAATTTTAAAAATACATCTGCAAAGAATATTCAGTCCTTACATGAGAGCCATACAAGCGGCAAGTCCGTCCATTTTCGCCCTTAGATGATTGGGAATGCCTCGTATGTGCTTATATGGCATACGGTAGTACTCCCCTCATTTCATGTAGCCGACCCTCTTTGGGGGGGCAGGTAGCATATAATGTCCAACCTTTAGACTAACAGTTCTGTCTGCTCAAACTTGGTGAACAAGCTTTTACGTTCACCAAAGAGATAACCGAGGCGGCATAGCCGGCCAAGCTTAAGAATGTGTTGGTTGGTGCCTATGATTGTACCTCTAACCCGGAGGATCACCTCATGGCCTACTCTAACCTTATGCACATGCAGGGGTTGGAGGATGATATATGGTGCCGATGCTTCACAGCTACCATGAAGGGCATCGCCCAACAATGGTTCGGCAACCTGCCAGCCGGATGTATTGATAGTTTAAGGAGGCTTGCCTTCTTGTTTGCTTTAAAATTCTCGATGAACATCCCTGCCAAGAAAACAAGTCTCGACATGAGAACTATTTGACATGGGTAGAGAGAGGGACTCCGCTCCTACGTCAGGCGGTTCAATCTGGTAAGAATCCTAATTCAAGGACTGTCTCACAAAGTTGCCTATACAAACTTCTTTAAGGATCTAAATGACAGGTCAACTTTTAAGTGTGACCTTGTCAAAAAGAGGGTTTTTACCCTTCAAGAGGAGTTGATAGAGGCGGAGAGCTTTATATAAGCAACCGACCTCTACACGTCCAGCAATAAGTCAGACTCCAAGATGTTTGACAAATAAAAGGAAAGCCGGTCTGCTAAGCCTGCTCCAAGGGCTAATTAGAGCAAAAAGAGAAAAGAAGTGTGGGCGGTTGAAGATTCTGATCAACCGTCCCACAAGAAAAAGAAGGATTTCAAATCGTACGCCCCAAGGAATGAGTTTAATAAAGACTGCTACTCTATCCTCATGGAGATACGGGATTAGGTGACTATTGAGAAGCCCACGACCATGAAAGTTCCTCCAAAAACTGGAACAAGAATAAATACTATAAGTTCCATGAGGACATTGGCCATGACACCGACGATTGCTTCAGCCTCCAGAGGTTGTTGAACCGTTTGGCTGATCAAGGTGAGTTGAAGTCATACATCCTCATGTTTAAGGCCACCTTAAAGACAAAAAAGGGGCAATCGTCCAAAAAGATACCCTATCCTACTAGTAGTTCGGACACCGAAAAAGATCTGGTCTACACAATAGTAGGCGGTTTCGCCAATGGTGGCCTAACCATTCGGGGTACCAAGGACCATATGAAGAAGATGATCCAATCAGTTGATGATGGAAAAGTGATCACCAGTGGTACCTTTCCAACCGTCCTCATCATTGAGAAGGATCAGGGCAAAGTCCGCCGACCGCATGACGACCAAGTCGTCATTGAATGTAAGGTCGCCAACCTGCTAGTTAAGCTGATCTTTATTAACACGTGTAGCACCTCTGATCTTATCAGCTACAATTGTATGTCCAAGCTGAATTATAAGCTAGACAATTTGCACGATGTCTCCCATCTCCTTGTTGGCTTTGGGAGAGGGGTCGTGCACTTAGTCGGACAAATTGACTTACCCATCCGGTTAAGGTAGAAGGGAAAAGGGTGACATATGATTGTCCGGTTTTTAGTGGTTGAAAAGCTGACTGCCTATAACATAATTTTGGGCCAACCCACTTTAAACGAGTGCAAGGCCGTCATCATCGCATCTCTCATGCTGTTAAAGTATGAAAAGGATGATGGCTATATTTGCTCCCTCAATGGGAATCGAAAGACGGCAAGGGAGTGCTACCTCTTGGACGTTAAACCAACGGTTGTTGCAGTTGATAAGCCGAAAGAGAAAATAGACCTTGACAATGTCAAGGTCTTTGATCTAGCTCCACCTGCATCCGGAAAGAAAAGAAAAGTTGATCAGCTAGTGGAGGTGAAGAAGGAGAAAAAATAGCAATCACCGACCGAGGGACGGTCAAATGAGCTCCGTCCCCAGCCGGTTGGTTAGCACATTGATATTCCTCTGGACGAAAGCCGTTCGGAGCAAACATTAAAGGTGGGGACGAATGCCTTTGAAAGGTTAAGTGCAGACTTTCACCTCCTGCTAAAAAAATTCAAAGACATCTTTGCCATTGAAGTGGAAGAGATGTTAGGCATTAGCCCCGTTTTTGGTAATTTTACCCATGCCATATGGTCCACTCATATCTTGACACGTATCATACTTGGTTGGTCCGAATTGGACCAATCTCCATTTGACATGTGTCCTTCCTAGAACTTGGGAGAAAAAGGCGGCCTTTAATGGCCCAAATCCCGAGAAAGCCGTAATTCAGCGCAACCTAGTATAATTAGGTCAGAGTGACCTAATCAGGGGCATGTTTTCCAATGACCCTATAAATAGGGAGATTTCCCCCATTTTTGGGACATCTACCATTTATTACACCTACCCTATATTTTCTCACATCAGAGAAGCAGTTAATCTCGGAATCCGAGAAGATCTCATTTCATTTTTTGCACTTTCTACACTCATATTCAAGTACTAACTTGACCATCGAAGGTGAAGCTCTAAACACCCGGAGTCTCCGTTGTTTTGCAAGTATTGGCGCAGTCGGATTAGACCTCGAGCAGTAATTCTCTCGAGGGAAAAAAAACACCCAAAACATTTAGCGCCGTCTGTGGAGAGAGTACCTCAAGGATGGTTCAAGAGTCTGTACCGCCTCTTGACCACACAGTTAATCAGCTGGAGGTCTTTGCTAACAATGAGGATGAAGATCCTCAGGTCGAGACTTACATAGCCAAAGCTGGCTCCCTAATAACCAAGCGCATTCGACCCAGAGACACTCTGGAATGAGGCGCAAGCCAGGCGGGTACAAGCAGGCCTCCTGGCCAGCTGGAAGGGGAAACCTTCACGGCAAACGGATCCGCCCCAGTCACCCGGGATAAACTCATGAAATTTATGACTAGTTTCAAGGGTGAAATCAAGGATCTGATCACAAAGATCAGGGCTGGCCCAAGCAAGGGTCAGTTGGCAAGGAAGACTCCTCAGGAGAGGAGGAAGCTAGTCAGGGACAAGCAACCAACCCCGCATCCTAAGGACAAGGCAGCTGGGACCTTCGACTGGTCAAAGATTCTTCTACCATAGAAGAATCCAAGAAATCCCTGTCGGGAGGAACAGCCGGTGGGTAACAAAAAATCTACTCCTAATGCTCGGCAAATCATTGAGCGCATGAGAATTCAGCAGCTATCTAAGTCAACCTCTATTTTGAGCTTTCCAAACAACTTCAAGAATACATCTGTAGGGAAAATTTAAACCTTACATGAGAGCCATACATGCTTTAATATCGTCCATTCAGGCCCTCAGATGATTGGGAATGCGCCGTATGTACCCCCTATGGTCTACGGTCAGTATTCTCCTCACTTCATGCAGCCGACCCTCTTTAGGGGTCAGGCGGCATATAATGTCCAACCTTTGGACTGACAGCTCCATCTGCTCAAACTTGGTGAACAAACTTCTGCATTCACCAAGGAGATAACCGAGGCCGCACAACCGGCCAAAGTAAGGAATGTGTTGGTTGGTGCTTATGATTGTACCACCAACCCAAAGGACCACCTCTTGGCCTTCTCCAACCTCATGGCCTACTCCAACCTCATTGAAGGGTATTTCCCAACAATGGTTTGGCAACCTGCTAGCCGGATACATTGAAAGCTTCAGGAAGCGTGCCTTCTTGTTTGCCTCCAACTTCTCGATAAACATCCCTGCCAAAAAGACAAGTCTCAACTTGAGCACCATTCGGCAGGGAGATAGAGAAGATCTTCGCTCCTATGTCAGGCGGTTCAACCTAGTGAGAATCCAAATCTAGGGGATATCTGACGAGGTAGCCTATATAGACTTCATTAAGGGTTTGAAGGACGGGTCAACTTTTAAGTTCGTCCTGGTCCGAAAGAGGGTATTCACCCTTCAAGAGGCATTGATAGAGACGAAGAGCTTTAATCAAGCTACCGACCTCTGCTCGTCCAGCCATCAGTCAAACTCCAAAAAGTCCGACAAGCAAAAAGAGAGTCGGTCTGCTCAGTCGGCTCAAAAAACTGAAGAGAGTAAAAAGAGAAAAGAAGTTTGGGCGGTTAAAGAACCTGAATAGCCGTACAAAAAAAAAGAAAGAATTCAAACCGTATGTCTCACGGTTTGAATTGAATAAAGACTATTACACCATCTTTACAGAGGTGAAGGACCGACTAACTATTGAAAAGCTGAATCCTATGAAGTGTTCGTTTAGTCGCGGAACAAGAATAAATTCTGCCACTCCCATCAAGAGGTGGGCCATGACACCGACGACTGCTTTAGTCTCAAGTGGATGTTGGACCGTCTAGGTGACAAGGGCTTGCTGAAGTCCTATTTCTTAAAGTCTAAAGCGATATCTAAGACGAATCTAGGGATATTGTTAAAGATTGTCCAGCCTACTAGTAGCTTGGATACCGACAAGGATCCGATCTACACAATAGCAGGCGGATTTGCAAGCGGCCGGACCATCCAGGGCATCAAGGATCGTCTAAAGAGGATGATCCACTCAGTTGATGATGGACTAGCGTCCTCAAGTGGAACATTTTCAGGCGCCCTCATCCCTGAGAAGAATCTGGGAAAAGTTCATCGACTGCACGACGACCTAGTCGTCATTGAATGCATGGTTTCCAACCAGCTAGTTGGCCGAATCCTCATAGACACGGGTAGCTCCTCTGACCTCATCAGCTACCAGTGTCTATCCTGGCTTAATTACAAGCGGGATGGCTTACGCGACGTCTCCCACCCAGTCGAACAAAGTAACATACCTATCCGGCTCTTGGAGAAGGGGCAAGGGCTGCACATGGTCGTCTGGTTCCTTGTGGTTACAGAGATGATCGTCTACAACATCATTCTTGGCCAACCCACTCTGAACGAGTTCAAGATCGTCATCATCCCAGCTCTCCTACTTCTCAAGTATGAAAAGGATGATGGCTGTGTAGGCTCCCTCAACGAGGATCAAAAGACGGCAAGATAGTGCTATCTCTCATATGTCAAGCTGACTACTGCTGCAGCCGGTCAACCGAAGGAGCCAATAAACCTTGACGATGTCAAGGACCCTGATTCACCCCTTCACGTAGCTGTAAAGAAAAGAAAAACTGAAAAGCTAGTGGAGGTGAAGAAAGAGAAGAAATTACAATCACTGACTAGGGAACGGTCTGATGCCCTCTGTCCCCAGCCGGGTAGTGAGCTCATGGATATCCCTCTGGACGACAAATGTCCAGAGCGGACGGTTACGGTGGGGACGACCGCCTTTGAAAGGCAGGGTCTAGAGTTGCACCTTATGATGAAAGAATTTAAAGACATCTTTGACTTTAAAGTGGAAGAGATGCCAGGCATCAGCTCGGATCTCGCTGTCCTTAAACTCACCGTGGATATAAAAAAGAGAAGACGACCTTCGTCACCAATCAGGGGTTATTCTGTTATACAGTGATATTGTTTGGGTTGAAGAATGTGCCTGCTACTTTCCTACGGATGATTAATACAGTCTTCATTAATTAGATTGGGAAGAATGTAGAGGCGTACATTGATGACATGATAGTTAAATCTATGCTACATACAGATCATCTTGCTGACCTCCGAGAAACCTTCACCACACTCAGGCGGCATAAGGTCATGTTAATTCCCAAAAAGTGTATTTTTAGTGTTGAGTTTGGGAAGTTTCTCGGAATCCTGATTGATAAAAAATGGATAAAGGCTAATCTTGAGAAGATACAAGCGGTGATAGACATGAAGTCACCTCGCATTTTCAAGGAAGCTCAGAGGCTTACTGGTTGTCTGGCTGCGCTTGGGAGATTCCTCAGCGGTCAGGTGTCAAATGCCTTTACTTCTTCCAAGCAATCAGGAAGAAGACTAGGTTTGAATGATGAGATGATGCTAAGTCGGCCTTTCGAAAATTGAAAGAACATTTACACTCCTTGCCGAGGCTTGTTAGCCCTCTGCCAAAGAAGACGCTCTATATGTACTAAGCCGTCTCAAATCATGTCTTCAGTGATGTTCTCCTTGTTGAAAGAGACGGTAATTAGCTCCCGGTCTATTTCATTAGACATGTACTCAGAAATGCTAAACTCTAGTACCCCATGGTTAAAAAATTTGGCCTTGCTCTTTACATGGTTGTTAAGAAGTTGAAACCATACTTCTTGGCACATCCTGTGGTGATCTACACAAACCAGCCCCTCAAGTGGTTAATGACAACTCTGGACTCATCTGGCAGAATGCTCAAATGGGCTATTGAAATGTAAAGTCTTGAAATCACCAATTAACCAAGAAAGGCAGTGAAGGGTCAGGCGTTTTCCAACTTCATTGTCGAAATGACAAGGCCGGTTGCTCCTGATAACCTTTATCAGGTTTGGAAGGTGCATGTAGACGGGAGCTCTACTATGAACGGCTGTGGTGCAAGCATAATCTATTCATCTCCGAAAGGAGACAAATATGAGTATGCACTACCGTTTAAGTTCCAAGCCTCAAATAATGAGGCAAAATATGAAGCCCTACTAGTTGGTATCTGCATGTGTAAGGTGGTATTGGCAAAAAAAATTGACGCCTCTCAGATTCTTAGTTTTTCGTTAGCCAATACCACGGTGAGTGTGAGGCCACCCATCCGGTTATGATCAAAATATTTGCTGGCGGTCAAAGCTAAAGCTGGGACACTTGAAGAATTTCATCTAAGTCAAGTGCCCTGGTCTTAAAATAACCAAGCGGATGCTCTGTCAAAATTAGCATCCTCCGCCTCTTGTGATATGCCTCGGTCAGTCTTTTGGGAAGTAATGGAAAAACGAAGTATATCTGATGAAGAGCCCATTAGAATTTTGGACCGAAGTTCTACTTGGATGGATGGCATCCGGGCGTATCTCACAGACAGCACGCTCCTTGATTCACCCTAGGGGCAGCCGTGCTGAAGAAGCGTGCAGGACACTTTGAGATGAGAGAAGGAGAGCTCTTCAAGGCGGGTTTTCTAAAAACCATACTAAAGTGTGTTACCTTGGAAAAGGATAGAGAAGTTCTCGAAGATTTGCATGCAGGATACTGCGCCTCTCATGCAGGAGGAAGGTCCTTAGCCTTCAGAGTCATGCGACATTATTTCTAGCCCACACTTGAGTCAGATGCCATGGAATTTGTTAAGCAATGTGACAAGTGTCAGATTTGGCAAACTTATCCATCGCCCGACAACTAACTTGACGGCAATCCACAACCCAGTTTTTTTGCTAAATGGGGCATGGATATTCTAGGTCCGTATACGCCTGCACTAGGTGAAAAGCGCTATATTCTTGTGGATGTGGACTATTTCACCAAGTTAGTGCAACTAGAGGCGGTCAAGGGCATCAAGACAAATAATATCATCTGTTTCTGGGTTTTTTGCGTCCCTCGGGAGAGTTACAACTTAAGACTAGATTCAGCAAGGTCGCTTGTACGTGCAAAAAAAACGGAGCACCGAATGGTCGGTGGTCTGCCTCCGAATATTAAGTTAGTACGCATTCGGAATAAAACGTGAGGAAATTAAGTTATCTGCTCGGATTCAAAGCTCAGGTGCTGTCTGTTCCTTGAGAATGACAGCTCAGTAATGATTGGAAATGTAATGTGTCCCCATAAATGAGGGGAATGTCCCTATTTATAGGGACCTTGGAAAGTGTGCCCTACCTTAGGGTTTGATGACCTAGGGATTAGGGAAGCACCGTTTTGCGGCGCCCTCGAAGTTTGGGTCTTGAAGGCCGCCATTTCAAGGGAGGGATATCTGAGTGACACATGTCACTCATCTGGAGGGTCCATTTGGACGCCTACCAGAGTGACATGAGTCACTATCTTATTGGTCCACGTGGGGGTATTAAATACCCCAATTCATTTGCCCCTCACAAGTGTCACGTGGCATGCCACGTGGCGCTTGTGACAGGTGTCGGCCTCTAAGTGGCCGAGAAATTACTTTTACTGTTCACCTAAATCTAGGGTTTTTACCCTAGATCATTTACCCCCTCTATAAATAAAAGGGTTAATAGAAGGGTTGACCTCCCTTGGATTCACACTTTCTTGAATCTTTGGGGAGAATCTTTAAATCTCTGACTTTTGAACTCTTGACTAGTTCCTTGTAAACGTCCGACAACCGCCCATCAGTCCGTCTGTAAACAGACGTCCAAGCTTTTACAACCGTCTCTTATTACTTTTTAAAGGTAACCGCCTGCTCCTTTCTCTTTCTTTTTTTACTTTTTTCTTGCTTTGTTTTTTAAAATGGTTTCCCAAATGCACACGGCATGGCCTAGGGCAATGATTAGCCAGTCATCGGGGACGACTGAGTCTAGAACTAGCGGTGCTGAATGATTGTTCATGGACCCTTCTTTGCGAACTTCCCAGAATCCGACCGTTTCTGTGTCTGTGCAGGACACTATGGCCAGAACCAAGAGAACGGCCAGACAATATAATTTGGATGGTTCTTTCTACCATTTGGACGGGTCCACCATATATTCAAACGACTCCATTAGGGCCTCCAAGCCCTTCTTCTAACCTCCCTCCAACTCCTACTTATTACAATTCCCTAACCTCCCGCGGCATCCCAACAACACAATATTGTGGGAGGCTGAGAACCAATTGGCACCCATGCCTTCTGGACAGGCGCCGGAGGAGAGACTTAGGGAGGACCCTGCTGGCACCAGCCGATAGTCCCTTAGCTCTAGCGACACCTCTGATGACGACTCGGCCTCGTCATCTTCTATTAATGCCTCCGTTGACTCGGAGGACGCATGAGCTAAGATAAGCACGGCAAGGGAGTCCTTGTCCATGGAAAAAGGCGAGGGTTGGGTCGAGCCGCATGCTTCTCACCGCCGGTAGCGTGCTCCCTATTATCAACATGTTCTCGAGGGCAAGCGGGACACAATGAAGGCTGACCTGTTCAAATTTATATCTAAGCATGTCATGGGACATGGCTTCATTCTCTCCGTGTTGGATGATGTAGATGTAATCACTTTTCCCAGAATGACCAGCTACCATGATGAGAGTTTTGGTTGCTATGAGACAACCATTCAGGCGGGTCTACGCTTCCCTTTCCATCCGAAAGTGGAGAAAGTTCTTGATGAATACCAACTGGGTATCTGGCAACTGGTCCCAAACTCCTGGATTAACATAATCGGGTACGTTGCCACATGTGAAATGCTGGAAGTGTATCCCAGCTTTGAGGCGTTCGCCCACATGCACACTATCTAAGCCGAGCGCCGAAAGCAGGCGGCGAAGGCTAGTACACCTTGACCACCTGCAAGGGGTACATGATGGCAATCGGCAAGGAGTCCAAATGGAAGGACTAGAGGACAAATTTCTATATCGTCCACTCCTCTGACCTCCTGCTAACCCAAGAAGAAGATTTTTTATAAGGGTCTGTTCGAATTGTCCGTCCGGACAAATGAACAAACGGGGGAGAAAGAAGTCACCCCCAGAGTTACATTCCTCGCTACGAGTGGTTCTCGGACGGGGTGTACGTGGCCGCCTGCGGGCTGAGTACAGAGATGCCGAGAGGTAGTCGACCGTTTTATATTTTTAATGCTTTAGCTATTTTCAATATTTACTTACATATTCCTAACACTTGTTTCTTTGTTCAGACAAAGCTATGGAGAAGCTCTCGGCCTCCAAGAAACTGGCTGCAGCCTCTGCAGCCATGTACCGTTCGAACGTTCTCAAACGGACGAATGAAGAACAAAAAAACAGGTCGTACCCCCAAGGTAAAGGTTTATCACACTTGCCTTTTTTGAACAATATTTTATTCCAGCCCGCATGTTTTCTAACTATTATCTATTGGTACAGGGTGGTTCCACCAAGCCTTCTCCCTTCAAACCATCCGACCCTAAGGTGCAGAAACTTAAGGTTGGAGATAAGCGTGCTTCTTGCAAGAACCGAAAGCATGTTGCCCACAAACAAAATAAAGGAGGTGACACCTCCCGTCTCGAAGCTGATAGGGAGATCAGCAAGGCGGATGCCCAAAGGGTATCGAAAGAGTGGCAAGCCACTCAACTTTGTTGCTGGTTCAGAATGAGACAAGAAGAAGCCCGTCTTGGGAGATGAGGAGCAGCTGGAGGGTAAGGCTACTTCCCCTTAATGTTTTTTACATAGTTGTAGACCATTCGGCCTTCTCTTAACCTATGTTATTTTGATCTTCGCACTCCTATTCAGAGGCCGATTGTTGTTCAAATGGCCAAGGAGATGATGCGGGTGCTTGACCTTGAGGACAGGGCATCTGTCCGAGGGGTCGACACTCTCAACTCGAATGGCATGTTGAGGATCCTCTGCGAGGCAAGAACTTAATAAATTTAGTGAAAGTTGTACTTATATCCGCCTGATGCTAACCATCTACCCCTTTGACCGAATGCAGGCCATGCTGCGCGTACAAGGGCTTAAAAAGCGAATCCTAGAGAAGTCAAAATAGGTAACAACTGCTAATGCCTGGGTCGCCTCCGCTTTAGACAGAGCTCGATTTGAAATTGCTCAGAATGAGTTATTGACACATAATATAATGTATTCCCAGGCGGATGCCAACCTGTAGGTGAATCGTGACTTGGAGGCGGCTCGGACAAGGATCAACGAGCTTAAAGATGAAATCAAGAGCCTTAAGGAGAAACTTGAGCCCTTGGATGAGGCCAAGTAGGATGATGAGAATGCTAAGCACGGGTGGGCCACATGGAGCAGCGCTTGGCCAACTAGGAGAGGCAACTCCGAGTAATGTACAAGGCTCGGTATGAGGAGGAAAAGAAGGCCCTTGTCAAGCAGATGATGGAAGACAACAAAGCCATCATGCGGATGGCATGGCAAGCGGCTCATCCGGGCGTTGACTATGATACTTGGAAAACCAAGTTTGATCAAGCCAACAATGATTTCAACGCCCAGCTCTTTCAGCACGCTGAGAAGGAGGCGGCCAAGGCCGCTGTTGAGGAATTCAGCTCCTCGAGAGAGTCCTCCGAGGATGAGAAGGAGGAGGATGATGATGAAGAGAATGTGGGGCAGCCGACTGGTGGAAATAAGGAGGCGGCTGCCAACAATGAGAACCTCTCCCCTGCTAATTAAGCTTTTAGGTATTTGTTTTTGCGGCCGAATGGCCAAGTATTTGCTTTTTTAGCCTGTGTGCCGAGTAATCTTTGTATTTTACCGACCGAGGGGTCGGGTTATTCAACAATCTTCCGGCAATGCCGGCTAACTCTAGCAGTCGCCCGTTTTGGGTGGCTGCCTTTTTATTGAAGCATCCGGTTTTTAACTAGTTGTATTCATTTTGATTTTGTTCTTTATAACTTTCAATTTTTTATGCATAAAATTTTTGGCTAAGTATTTTAACCTGTATAGTATGCAAATGTTCTTGCCCCTGGCCGGATGTTGGTGGGTTTCGGTTAAGCGGATTGATTGACTTAGATATTTTTGATACTTTAAAGAGTATAAATGGTTTTTAAGTCAATCAATCACTATGGTGATTGCCCCAAACCAAGCGACAGACGACCATGTAGAGCAAACGGTTTCTTGAATGCATCCGGCCAAAGGCCTCGTGAAACATAGAAAAGCTGCTAAGTTTTTTGACTTAGCATATTTATTGAAAAAGGGATTGTCCGCCTGCCTGGTCGCAGAGCAAAAATAAGAGGAAAGTTAGCCTCTGAAATGGAACAGTAGTCGTTTTCCGCCTGTGATAAAACAGTCGGAAAACTCAACTCTTTCAAGATTTCAAATCAGATTAAATCAAATGACTGCGAGCGCTGCCTGAGCGCATTCGGTACGGCCGCTTGTTGTATTTGTAGAGCAATGTGCCATCCAAATAGGAGATGCTTCTCCTCGACAAATTCGCTCAAATGGACGTCGCCGGTTGTCTCACTCATGTTGGAGGAGACAGGCGTACTCATGTTGGAGCAGACGATAGTTTAAATAGTGTTCATCCGGCCATTAGTCATTGACTTAGCTTAAAAATTAAATAAAAGGTAAATAGATGTTAAGTTCTTAAGAAGTCAATTAGTTTTGGGGCGATTGCTTTGGTGCAGTCGGGTTCTTTCTTAAGGATCTTGGATGTCTGCTGTTGGGGCAGACGATCCCTTAATAATTTTAAGTTTTTAAAACGTACTAGGCCGTCTGCACAGGCGATAGCTCATAAAATCTTGACAAGGGAATAAACGCGTCGTTAATTGTCTATCCCTAGATCAAATACAATTTATACAACCTAAACAAACCTAATACGAGTATAAGGCAAGCATAGGGGTCGAACCACAGAGAACGG
>MATQ01000735.1:22983-41050 GCA_001687025.1 Chenopodium suecicum | reverse complement strand
AAGTTCCTTAAAAACTTGTTGGCGGCTCCCTACTTTATTTGTCCCTAATCGTTGTCCCTAATCATAATGTCAATTCCCACTTCCTATGAGTGCCAAGCATATTCACACATGCTTTAACGTAGGCGCACTTCGAACGACGCCTACAATGCCAAAAGCTTAGCGTAAATTATTTGCTACAATATTGATTTTCGGAATGCCAAGAGATCCTGGAATGGAAGACAAAGTGAAGGCCCTTACTGTGCAAGGGGTTGAGCGTTTCTTAGAAGAAATGGGGAAAACTTTGGAAGAATTTGGCCTAGGGGTGTTGATAAGCAATGCAGACTCTGGACTACGGCAAACAAAGGATATTGCTGATGCACTCAATGCCACAATACCGGTTGAATACATTGAAGCCATTGATAAGCTCAACCTTTCCCAACGCGATTCCTTTGATTGCATCATTAAACATGTGCAGCTTAACAAACCCGGTTCATTTTTTGTTGACGGTCCGGGAGGCACTGACAAGACATACCTTTACTGTGCATTGTATGCTTCTGTTAGAAAAATGGGCAAAATAGTTCTTCCAACAGCTACGTCCGAAATTGCTGCCTCAAACATAGTGACTGGGAGGACATCCCATTCACGTTTTAAAATCCCCCTTGATCATACAGCTTCCATGTCTTGCCATGTGTCTAAACAAAGCAGCATAGCTGGTCTTCTACGAGAAAGCTCCTTGATTATTTGGGATGAAGCATCAATGACAATCAAGGAAAATGTAGAGTCATTAGACTTGCTGCTTAGGGATTTATGTGATAGCCGTACAACTTTTGGTGGCAAGGTTGTCGTCTTTGGTAGGGACTTTCGGCAAGTATTGCCTGTGGTACCCAAAAAATCACAAAAAGAAGTCGTATAAGCTAGCTTAGTCTCTTCTTATCTATGGCATGGTTTCAAACGAATACGCCTTAGTCAAAACATGCGAGCTCGGACAGATCCTGCATTCTCTGATTTCTTGCTTGCTTTAGGGGACGGCCGTATGCAAACATAAGAGATAGCTGACATTCATCTACCAAGACAACTGGTTGTGCCATTTGAGGATGAAAACTACTCTCTAGAGCAGCTTCTTAGCCAAATATTCCCGGAACTAACTGCAGGTTGTTTCAGTTCTAGCATCTTCGCTGAACGTGCAATCTTGACTTCCCTCAATGATGATGTTGATGAGATAAATACTCTGCTAATTGCAAAACACCCTGGTCAGGCTGTAACCTACAAGAGTTTTGATGTGTTAATTGATGAAAATTGCAAAATTTACACAACTGAATTCCTAAACACTTTATGCCCAGGAGGAATGATTCCACATGAATTGGTTTTAAAGGAAAATTGCCCCGTTATTCTGCTAAGGAACCTTGCACCAGCCTCTGGCTTATGCAATGGGACACAACTCATATGCAAAAGATTCTACCCCAACATGATTGAGTGTGTAATTGCAACTGGCCATCATACTGGTGAATATGTATTTCTGCCACGCATTGACTTGCGGCCCTTTGCCTCAACTAATTACCCGTTCCAGTTCCAGCGAAAACAATTCCCAATCAAGCTTTGTTTTGCTATGACAATCAACAAGGCCCAGGGACAAACACTCACTCAAGTAGGGATATACCTTAGACGACCTTGTTTCTCTCATGGACAATTATATATTGCCTTTTCTCGGGCCCAAAATTCTAAACATGTAAGGGTACTGACCAAGCCTATAACTGAAGATCAGCATGTGTATAGTGCAAAAAATGTTATTTCGTTTGAGATCTTACTACGATCAGGTGTTAATCAGCAATTTCCTTCAAGGTCAATATAATTACAGCCTCTTGATTTTATTTTTTTTATAATGTATGTCGTTCACCTAATGTGTAGCTGATAAAGTCAAACCCATTCTTGTATGACAGGAACAACTGAAACAGGAACTTCGGTCTGCTTATCTGCACGATGTCCCCTAACCAAAATTTTAGTCAATTTAAAATTTCAGATAAAGGAGAATATTTCAATAAACTTAGTTTAACTTCAATTAAACAAAATGTTATTATTTCTTGAAACAATCTATTACTTCTTCTTCTGAAAATGAGAACCAACTACTTCCTATTTGGTGTGTCTTTTCTTAAGATTTCTACTTGGAATGATATCTACATTATATGAATGTTGTCTTGCTTCAAAATTACCCCTTTATTTCTTTTTAAATCATTTAAACATAACAAGAGTTTAATATTATGGTGCAGGGCAGACGGTACCCAAAATCACGCCTCACAACCCAAAGAAAGAAAAGAGGTCATCAATTGTTACAAAAACCCAATTCACTAAAGCTCATCATACATTACAAGTTGTTGGACCTGTCATTGCTTCACAGATATCAGGTCCTAATAGTGAAGCTTCTTTAACGAGATAAGGTTTGTAGTTTTTGCTTATCTACATTGAGTGTTTTCGCTGTTTCGGCTAACATGTCGGTTTTAGTTTTTCCTCGTCTTTTCATTGATGATCGATTATTGTTGTAGTGTAATTATTCCGGAGATGCCATCTGCTGAATTACTTGATGCAGCAGCCAAATTGACTGAAGCTCAGGCTGAGCTTAGGTAATAATTTTCCTTAAGTAATGTGTTACACTACCTATACTGAATTTGGCCAGTTTAGTTGGTCTATGAATTCTGTGTTGCTGGTTGCTTACTTGCTTCGTTGATTGGTTAGATTTAGTTCTTTTTTTTTTTGAAATCTTTGCAGCTGAATTTGTTGATAAACCTTTGCAGGGATGTTGAGATGAATCAAGATGAGAACAGAATATTTATTGGGCCACCACCTCCCGCTCTTGTCACTGAGGCTGAATCATCTAATGAAGCTGAGTGTTTTGAAGAGATTCTTGACTGCAACATTTGTTTCTCTCTTGTTTGGCTGTATTTTTTTTTCTTGAGATGCCTGTTATTGGTTGTTTTACACTTTTACTTTCTGAAGTCTAAATTATGCGTACTTTTTTTTAGCATTATTGTAAACTAATATCAGAATTGGTCATCAAACTTATGAATGTACTAATTGTGCTAATTTGTTGCATCAGGTCGCTAGAATCATGGGAGCGGAGTCAGATAGTCCTTATGATATTGTGGGAGTGAACCACAAGATGTCTGCTGCTAATATAAAGAAGAGGTATATGGCTTATAATAGATATAACCTCTTGAAGTAATTTTTAGTTGCTACTGTTAGAATAATTTACTTGTGAACTGGCCAGATATATTAGTTTATTGCAAGAAATTGTCTTTAGTTTTTACAAATAGGTAACTATACATGTGGTGAATCTAAATTTTATTCAAATGTTGAAAATTCATTTTTATGATTAATTGATATAAGAGGCATACATATGCTACACAAAAAGTGAGACAAGAGATTCAGAATCTTTGTACATGGAATGACTGAGCAACTTTCTTCTTGGGCAATGTGTATTAGACCTTGAATTGGCTCTCGTACCTTACAATGGCCATCGTAGTCTTCTTTGCGGTGTATGAAGAAAATACATGTTTATATTCTTAGACATGAGTTACATATTTTTTTTGAAAATTTCTTTACTTCCAATAATTTTCTATTTCATCTATTGTATAAATGGAACACGTAAACCATAGAGGATTTCATTATGTATCTTATTGAGTCTATACAACAGTAGTAAGATTGGTTTTACTATGAAACAGTTTGTTGCTGTTTTCTGAGGGGGGATGTTGTTCTTGCTGAACATATGGACTTATAGCCCATACATCGTTAAAGGTTATCCCCAACAATTTATGTTTACATATTGGTTGGGTCCGAGAAGGTTATCTTAAATGTGATTTATAGGCCTTATATCCTATATGTCGGGGTTTGCCTGGGTTAATCGATTATTTTTTCAGAATTATTGCTTACAGATTATGTTGCTATAAACTATACTTGCTCTAGAATTCTGAAGTACATTTGATTGATGAGTGTCAGGTGATTCTAACATGAATATGCTCCAGGCTGCAGTACTTTTTCAGGGGACTGGTCATTCAGTAAATCCTTCTAACAACCATGTAAGTAATGCTCTACTGACCTTGTAATGTTGAAAGATGTTTTTGACATTTGGTCATCAATCGATTAATTTTCGAGTTTTTGTCTTATTTTAATGTGTCTCTGCAACTCTGATAGGTGGTGCAAGTTCTCTCCGCTTCACCATCTGCCTATTTCCCAAATCCCTTTTCCAAGTTATCAAGTCCTCCAACATTTACTAGACCCAGAATATCATTGGATTCAGTCGTGTAGCTATTTTACTGCTCTTGTTTCTTCTGATTTTCCTAATAAATAAGCTATCCTATGCTTCAAGTATGTGCAATTTGATCCTTAATCATCTTCCTTGCTTGAAGCTATTATGACTTTCAAATGGTAATTTAGTATATTGTTTGAAATTGTTAGCTATATTAAAAATGCCCCCTCTGTTCCATTATATTTGTCAATGTAGACTTTTTAGAATTACTGATGAATGTAATTGATGAGTAGACTTTAACCAATTTTAGGTTCATGTAGTGGGAATAGAAAAAGTTTGTACATTTATGCTATTCCATGTCTTACAACGTTTTGTTGGCAATGTCAGACAACCAGAACTGCCAACCAAATAAACCATTAGGCTGTTAAATTGAGAGGTTAAAGTACATTTATTGCGCAGCATCTAACAGTCACATGAAGCTTACAATACTACTTAAAAATAATTAGCAATAACTAGTCCTAATTACAAATAACTACAGTATAATTCTTTTCAAATTCTTTGCATTTAGTTCCTATTATCAATACAATTAAATTCTAATTAAAACCAAGCTCAGGAACTACAAAAGTTTGAAACTGAAACATTGGTCTTAAACAACACTATATATCTATATATATGTAGTTTATTCTTTGTCATTTCCACCAACGCCATCCAAAGTCTCCTTCACTTTTAAAAAAGGCCAGTATTGCTCAATAAACAAGTATTATATCACATTGGTCATATCCATATCGTTTCTTAACTTACCCTTTCTGTTTTGCATTGTACATATATATTGATGCAGAGTTTAATCATGAAGCCAGAATAAACTTCACTCGGGAAACTAAATCCAAGCACCAAAGCTTACAAAGTAAGAGCCAAAGTGATAGAAAAATCTCAGCCACAACAATCACCAAACAAGAAGCGCTACCAACGCCTTGTATTTGAGGATACTGAGGTATGTTCACTTTCTTACTAGGCACTAAAAACACTAATATAAAATTTACAATTGCTTGTAATTCTGCTATCGGCCATAAAACCAAAAAAAAACAAAATGAGGAAAAGAAATATCTCATTCACAGATTTAATCAAAAACCAAATTACAAAAAAAGGAAACTCACAACTTCAACGGCTAAAAATCCCTTACATATTCAACATTGTATTTATTAAATTAGTTTATGGAAATGTCATGATTGCCGAGCAAACAAGTCTAAGAGTTAAACACTATACTTTACATTGCCATGCAATAAAAAGACTTAAAGAAGCAGAGGGTTACTTTAGTTCTGATCAGGTTAATTGGATTTTTCTGGCACATATATTCACTTTAACTAAGCTGTGCAGGATAACCATCTTGGAGGTACTCTTTTTGGTGATGAAATAGACACTTTCAAGGACGTCCTGCAACTAGGGAAAGAATATGAGATTGCAAATGCTCCATTGAAACCAATAGATCCAAAGTACCAAAAAAGAGAAAATGTGTGCCAGATGACATTCGGCGGACAAACGATCATCGAACCACTAGACCCAACTGCAGGTCCAGTTCTGCCAAATTATATCTCCATCAACTCAATTCCAAAAACCAGCTTTAAAAATGAACGCTTCGGTAAGCACAGTGCTAACCCACATCAACTTTATTAGTAACAACACTTTATGTAGCAGTCACTAACCATATGTAGCCTGTCACACAGATTTGCTTGTTGTTGTCCTTTACATAGAAGAGGTCAGGAAAGTTCCAACATCAGGAGGAAACATGATGGATGCACATGAAATCATAGTCACTGACCAAAGGTACGTAAACAATGACGATAATAACCTAATATAACAATGTATTCCACCAATTATACAAAACTCCAAAACTATCCATGACTCTATCTGCCATGATAAACAGCACTGAACAGCCGCTCACCATCTCAATGTGGGGAGGCCTTGCTGTTATTGACACTGAGAAGCTTGCAGGTTGGGTGCTAAGCCCAATAGTTGCAGCCTTCACTCACTTACGACCAACCACATATAAAGGTAGCCTATCATTTCTTCTCAAATTGTCAAAATACCTTAACACACTGCATAATTCCAAATCTTTAAACATATAGGGTTCTCCCTTGTAAGCTCAATGTCAACTACTATCATCTCAGATCCTACGGGGGAGGAAGCACATGCTCTTCGAACATGGTAAGCAATGAAAAACACGATAAACTTACAATATGTAATGCTAATCAACTGTACTAAATTCGTTTAAAACATCCTAGGATGAAAGAAAAATAAGAAATGCTTCTTGACCAGGTAACAAAAATACTGCACATCAGAACACCATCAAGAACAGCAGCAGCTAAAACTATCACTGAAATTGAGCAGAAAAATGTAAGGACAACAACCCCCACCCCACTACATAACCAAGACCTACCTATTAACAGATAACTGATGCATTTTCATACATCGCAGGCTAGAAACACAATGCAAGAAGAACGCCATTGGATACAAGCCACTATCCCTGATGCTCAGTTGGAAAATCTGCTTGTTTACCTAGGATGTAACAACTATGGAAAGCGCTGCCAAGAAGCAAGGGACGCAACTTTCAAATGCCTACACTGCTCAAAAAAATTAAATACTGCCACAGTCAGGTAAGAATCAAATCAAATCAACCAATTCAACAACTACAATAACCAAAATACTAATGTCCCTTACACCACAGGGTAAATTTCACAATCGATGTGAGTGACGCCACTGGGACACTAAGACTCACTGCTTTTGCTGAAGACTGTGAAAAGCTCATAGGTCTCCCTACTTCAAAAATATATGAGAAGAAAATGGCGGTAAGAACAGGAAAAAAAAATGAGGCAAAGGCCATATATTACGAATTATTACTCAACAAAAATAGTCCTTTGAATCACTCTTTCTGATTTAATTGTGTGCATTATTGGGCAGGGAGATTGGCCAGAATTTGAATAAATAATTACCAACCTAAGGATGAAGACCATCAAAATCCAAATTTCACCAACAACTTCTCTAACTAGAATCGGGGTCCTTAAATGGGCTATCAAAGACATTGAAATTTGACTACACATGAAAGGGCTACAACAAAAAACAACATGTAGTTGTTTTTCCTTAAACGGCACCTCATCCTTAGCTACATATTTACAATAATTTAGTACTAGCAAGAAAAAAAAACAAAGAACGTGTCCTACAAGAACACTTTTTGCATATCATTATATATTTATATATATATGTACTCCGTAATACTAGGATTAACTTTAAATTATGTGCCATGTGAGAACTCTTTTATTGAAATCAAATAATAAATGGCAACATAGGCTGCTACACACCAACACCTTCTCTAATCTCAGTTTCAACATCATAGCACCTTCCAATTTATAGTCACAACAACAGCTCATTGCAATTATAAATTTGAATTACTGTCAATTTCAAGCTAATAGCACCACTCCAATATGATAGCCAATTAAATTACAGTTTCCTTTACAAACCAAAATCACACGAACAATTCATTTACAAAATAATTAACCCAAAAAACAACTACCTTAAGCACATAAAAAATAACATAACCTAAACAAGAAAGGGAAAACCGCTCCTCGCGCATCGCGGGCGTTGGCTCCCCTAGTTTAATAATAAATGCAAGCTAATTAATAAAGTTTATTCGCCAATGGATCATAATTTATTCAATTGTTTTCTTCAAGATTAGGAAAGAAATCAGCCACTTCCAGGTAAGTTGTATTACCGTAATCAAAATCATCTTCGCCATCCTCTTACACCAAATTTGTTTCCACTTTATTTCCTTTCTGTTTGATTGATTGTTGATAAAGGTCTACTATATGTTTTGGTATGCGACACACACGTGACCAATGGCCTTTTTCTCCAAAATGGCAGCATATATTTTCATTTTTATCCTTCTCATTTTTATTTCCATCTTTACTGTCCCACTTTTGGTGAGAGTTTGAGTTCCTAAAATGGCCACCTTGACCATGACCATATCCATGTCCACGGCCGTGGCCACAACCTCGACCACGACTGCTGGCGTGGTCTCTAGCCTTTTTCTCTTTCCCACTATAGGATGTCGCACTCGCTTCAGGGAATGGAGTAGAGCTAGTTGGGCGTGATTCATGATTTTTCATTAATAATTCATTATTTTGCTCAGCCACAAGGAGACAAGATATCAATTCAGAATATTTTGTAAAACCTTTTTCACGGTATTATATTATATCTGCAAGACAACATTGTTTGCATGAAAAGTAGAATATGTTTTTTCTAACATTTCTATATCCGTAATTTTCTCTCCACATAGTTTCAATTGTGATGTAATTCTGAACATGGCTTAGTTGTATTCACTTATAGACTTAAAGTCATGTAATCTTAAATGCAACCAATCATAACGAGCTTTTGGTAATGTGGTCATACCTTTCCTTTAGATTACTCCAAAGGACTTGTGGATCTTTAATAGTTAAGTACTGATATGTCTATTTTATATAGTATTTTACCCCCGTCCCTTGGTCATAATTGGTAGTGTTTTTGGCTCTTTAGAGCCACTTTTATTACTAATTTGTGTTTTCTAGTGTTTTTGTAGTTTTGGTTGAGTTTTGTAGGGAATTGCACTTTTGGAGCATTTTCTCGGGATTTTATGGAACGACTACGAGCATTGGAGGAGCACGACCAGTTTTTGTAGCCCAGGGTCGGTTAGAGTCATCAAACTGGTGATTAAGGGCTCGACATTTGAGATACCGAGGCATTGGACCGAGTTATCAAGGCCCAATTAAGTGTCCAAGAGACTCGCCCATCCGGATAGAGATCCGGCCGAAGGAGCGCCCGGACGGGCGGGGCGGAAGAAGAAAATAATCCTTCACCCGAGCTCGCGCCTGGCCGGGCGCGAGAGAAGTCTTATAATGGAAAAAGGCGGGCCCGATCGGGCGGTGTGGCACCCGACCGGGCGCATGTCTTTGATAAGGGTTTAAGCGTCGTTTAGTTTGTTTAAGTTTAGGATTTTCTTGCTTAATATAAATACGTTTTCGTTAAGCAAGTTTAGCATCTCTTTTTATTTCTCTTTTACCTCTTCTTTTAGATTTTCTCTCTCTAATTAGTTTTATTTTCTCTCTCTATAACTCTATTCTTTGTTCTTGATTCAACTCGTTATTTCCGTCAACTTTGGTAACAATTTATTTTCTATTAATTTCAGTAATTTTTTTTCTTTATTTCATCATGACTTCTTTAATTGCTTTGATTAGTTTAGATTTAATTATGCGTGAGTAGTTTTCTTTCTGGGGTTTATGGGGATCCATAAATAATATGAAGGGGTAATTTATTGTTGTTGATTATCAATGCTTGATTAATTTCCTATTAAGTGATTTAATGCTATACAACTAGATTTGCGCAAATCTTTTATGTATGAGTTTAGCAATATTGATTCGAGATTCAAGAGATGAGAATTGATACTTAGGCTTAGTTTCAATAGACAGGTTAATTTATAAATGGTTAAGTCGAGATTCGAGAGATGAGATTTAATACAAGTAGATTAATTTTGTGATTGTAATACGTAGTGAAAGACCTTTATGATCTGGTTAATTGATGCATTGATTATTGATTGTTATGTTTTACCCTGGAATATTGTTTATTGGTGAACCTATGCCCTAGGTCTTTTTTTTATTCATTTTCTCTATTCTTATTCTTCCCTACTTTTACTTTACGCAATTTAGATTCCTTTTATGATAATTTTATTTGTTACTTAATAATTTAGATTTCTTAGTTTGATTAGGAATAGAAAGACTTGTTTCCCTGTGGATTCGATCCTACTTCCCTATCTGCATTAGTTAGAAATTTAGGAATTTCTTTTAATTAGGTGATACGACTTTAGCCTGTCAAAATTTTGCGCCATTGCCGGGGAAAAGGTTTTATTTTTATTTTTGATTGTTTTCAATAGTCTAGATTATTTCCTCTTGTCTAAGAGAACGTTAATTCTTTGAGGCAAGTCTCATATTTGTCTTTTAGTTCTTTGTTTATGCCTAGGTGTTCCACATCAGGTTATATCCCATTCGATCCTGAGATCAAATGCTCTTTCCATAGACAAAAGAATCTTTAGAGGCAAATCCTGGCGGGTTCTGGAGATAACAATAATCACAGAGAATCTCCAACTTATTCTAGTGATTCAGAAGTTCCTTCAGATTCAGAATAAGAGATGATAGCACCTAAGAAGCTCAGCGATTATTCATAGCCATCGCTGACCCATTTTCCACATCTCACTCCCACTCCGGCTCTTGATGGATTGCAATTTGAGATTAAACCCCAATTTATCACAATGGTAGAAAGGAAGCAATTCAGCGGAGCTAAGGGTGAAGACCCAAATCTTCATGTTGCAGACTACTGTCAATATTGCAATACCATCAGGCAAGCGGGGGTCACGCAAGACCAAATTAGGGAGATTCAATTTCCCTTTTCTTTATGTGAAAAAGCTAAATTATGGTTTAGTGGTTTAGATAGAACTGCAATTGGTATTACTAACTGGGAGACTCTTCTTTTGAATTTCTATAATAAATATTACCCTGCAGAGAGTACAGCTTTGTAAGGAGCGCAATTCAGAACTTTTCCCAAGAGCCAGGTGAAACTTTATATGAGGCTTGGGAAAGATTCAAGGATCTGCAGATAGAGTGCCCCCACCATAATTTAGCACAGTGGCAGTTGATCTAAGCTTTTTATAATGGGATTAGAAATTCATCCAGAACAATTTTAGATCTGCAGCTAGTGAGAGGTTATGAATCTTAATGTTGATGATGCAGGTCAAGTTATCGAAGATATGGCAATCCACAATTCCCAGTAAGGGAATCCTAGAGGCTGTGCTAACAAAGGGAAACATAGTGTTGACTCTGTATCCTTTTTACAAGCTTAATTAACCTCTATTTGTCAGAAATTAGATAATCGTAGCACTGCAAATATAGCTAATGTTTATGCTATTAATAATAATTCTAATGAGGCTTTGTGTGAAAATTGTGGAATTGTAGGTCATTGGGAACAATATTGCAGGAGTTCCGTGGAGCAAGTTAATGCCTTTCAAGCTTATAGACAGAATAACCCATACTCCAACACCTACAATCTTGGGTTTCGGAACCATCCATATCTTTCCTACCGGAGCCCCAATGTTCAAAACCTGGCACCTCCACAACAATCACAGGCACCACAACAACCAGAACAAAAATATTACCATCCCAACGCTAGCCAAAAAAACCAACCACAACAACCCTCCTCATCTTGTGACCCTGCTTTGACAGAAATTAGAGCGATGCTAGCTAATATGCAAAAGCACATGGAGAGTAGAGATGCTCAAATTGATTCAATCACAGCCCATAATAAAATTGTAGATAATCAAATTGCACATATTTCCTCTACTTTACAAGCCCGTCAACCGGGAGCCCTACCATCGCAGCCAACCAGACTAACAGATCAAGCTTTTGCAATTACTCTGAGGAGTGGTTCACACTATGATGGGCCCCCTATGCCCAGAGATGATGAACCTGTTTTAATGAATAATGCTAATCTTGATTCTGCTAAACCAAACAATAGGTAGCACTAATATTTCTGATAATACATTGTAGGGTACAACTCTAGGGAAGGCAGCAGCTCCAGACAAGAGAAGTAATGCTCCAAAGCCAGTTATCAAACTTCCATTCCCCAATCGACATTTAAAAACATATTTGGATAAGCAGTTTGGTAAGTTCCTGGAGATGGTGAAAGATTTGTAGGTAAAGATTCCTTTTCCAGCACTAATTACACAAATTCCTGCATATGCTAAATTCATGAAGGAAATTTTGACTAGAAAAAGATCTATTAGTGAGGTAGAGACAGTCACTTTTACTGCAGAATGTAGTTCCATACTACAAAATAAATCTCCACCTAAACTAAAAGATCCGGGTAGTTTTTCTATCCCTTGTCATATTGGCAATCTGATGATTGATAAAGCATTATGTGTTTTGGGTGCTAGCGTTAGTGTCATGCCATTCTCTGTGTGTTCCAAACTAAATATAGGTAAATTAAAAGCTACTAATATTACTCTGCAAATAACCGATCGTTCTTTTAAATATCCCTAGGTGTTTTAAAGGATGATCCTGTTAGAGTAGGTAAAGTTTATATACCTGTTGATTTTGTTGTTCTTGATATGGCTGAGGATTTGCAAACTCTAATTATTTTGGGTAGACCATTCCTTAATACTGCAAGAGCAATTATAGATGTGAAATGTGGTAAACTTACGCTATCAGTAAGGGATGATAATATTATTTTCTATTTGAATAATACCCCTAAAAGCCCCATGACAGAGGAGAAGTGCTTTAGTATTGATGTGATTGATAATTGTTCAAATAAGCCCCAAGCTCTTGCTAAAGATCCCTTGGAGGTGGTATCTTGTGTTGCATCTTCTACAGGAAAATAGACAAATGGCAAAAGGAAGTTGATGCAATAAAAAAAGCCCTTTACTATGTGGGTCTTGGCTTTGAAGATGAGAAGGTGGAGACAAATAAGCAAGCTGCGGAAACCGAGCCTATAGAGAGAGTTCCACCAGACCGAGTTGCAATTGCCCAATATAATGACAACTTGAGGCAACCAAAGGTTAAAAAAGGGTCCCTTGTGAGCAGTAGCGAAGAACCACCAGTTCACGCCAAGGAGGATCCACCCGATAAGGTGAATTGGCGCCCTACAGAGCGTGTCAAGAAGCCTAGTCATGGTTTAAAAACATCTCGATCGAGTGAGGAACCACCCAACCAGGCGATAGGCCAAGGATCTTAAATTCTCAACTTGTGGTAAGAGAGCCGTGCGGGACCTATATAAACCAGCGCTTTGCGGGAGACAACCCGTATTTTCTTGCTCTTAGTCTAGCTTTCTTTCTTTTGTGATAGGAGAGAGGAGGGAGTTTAATGAGTTTATTGAGTTTTTGTACAGATTTGAAGGAAAAGAGTTAGCCAATTTTGGATAAAAGAGAAGTATATAGTCGTACTTATAGTGTTGTAGCGCGCCCGACCAGGCGAAGCTCCGCCCGACCGGGCGCGAGAGCTACGTAGAAAAAATCACCAATTTTCGCCTGACCGGGCACGAGATTTGACGAGTACGGAACTTTTTCTCGCCCGACCGGGCGCGAGTGTTGAAGAAAAAATTGGGAATAAATCGCCCGAACGAGCGCAAGAGTGAAGAATAATTACGAAGTTGTATCTCCTGACCGGGCAAAATGGCGCCCGATCGGGCGCGAGAAGAAGAACTCCTAAATCACTAGATCGCCTGACGCGAGCCAGCTGGTAGGTTGTCGTACACCTGTCAAAAATAAATTCCTAACAAAACCAACTAACAATGTAGTAGGGTAAGTAGGGTCGAATCCACAGAGAGATGGTTATTCAATCTAACTTCTAAGGTATGGAGAAACTAAACTATGTCACGAAATTGGGATAGAAAAATAGTCTAAATTAAAATAGAAATAAAACAATTAATAAAAAGACCTAGGGTTATGGTTCACCATGTTTATAGCTCTAAATCTATCAAATATCAATAACAATTCAATTAATCAATTATCTAGAGCAATTGCTAAGCCTACGGTCGGGTCTTAACGCTCTCAATTCAACTTATGCAGTTCGGTCGCTAATATAATCAGAATTGCTAATTGTAGAGAAGCCTCTAAAAGTAAGATCTTTCAATTCAAACTCTTATTAACAATAATTAATCAAACTATTGATCAGGTTGCAAGATTAACAATAAAACACTATCAATTAGAGAAATCAATAATCAAAATATAAATAATATCAAACAAGATTCATAGTATAAACATGGATTCTCAAACCCTAGAAATAAACTACTCAAGCATGAAATAAATAATTAAAACTAGATAATAAAGAAAGCATAATTAAAATAAAGAAATAAAATTACCTCAATGAATAAAATTAATAAACTCAAGAACAATCCATGGAATTTCCCATGAGAAAACTAGGGCTAAGAAAATGAACGTAAAATAAAAAGTATAAAAAGGCCTGAGGGAAAAAAAAAATCCCTTGGAGTATATATAATATTTAAAAACTAATCTAAAAATAATTAAAGAAAAGAAGTAAGAAAATATAAATTACATAAGTTTTAATATAATTGGATGATATAAGATGACGTGGCCCGAAGACTTGTAACGCTGGGCACTTCGTGGGGGCGCGAGACAGACCCGCAGTTATATCCCGCGGGTGGCTGACAGCATTGCTTAGATTCAAAGGCTTATAACTTATGTTATAGGAAGCGTCTTGAGGCGTGTGACCTATCATTGGAAATCTCTTCAAGTCTAGTTTCCAAAGAAATTTGAATCGCTTCAATCTGATCTGTAGAACTTGAGTAATGATCAAAAGAGTGACCAAAGTTCTGTTTTTCCACTTTGTAAAACATCGTTTAACTTCGTTTCTAACTCAAATTCATTTCCGAAAAGTGCATAACAACCCTTGTGGATGCTATATTCATTCCTCATGCATATAAATCTTAAAATTAACATCCACGATGGGATCTTTGATTTATAAACTCAATTAATCGACTTCCATCCAAATATCATCCGAATCAACTCCAAACACTACGAAAGCGTCCAAATGTCTATCAAATCATCTGAAACATTAAAAAAATACAAACGAAGCGTAATAGATTACAAAACAAACAACTTATGTATTTACGACCTAAAAAGCGACAAAAAGACCTAAAAAGCAACTATAAACTTAGCATTAACGTGCCTACAAATCCTATATAAATGTGTTTCATCAAATTCCCCCAAGCTAAACCGTTGCTTGTCCCTAAGCAACACTAGACTCAAAATGGAGAAACAAGACAAATAAGACTTCCAGGGAACCAGAATAAGACCGACCTGACTCTCGAGAAAACAATCAAACCAAAGTTATTAAGACCAAAATATAGCTCGGATACAAATAGAACCACTTAACATCACGATCCACAATTGAAACCAAACTTGGCCACAAACGATTTCCCAATCAAGTTAGTCGTCGCCGCACACCTTGTAGTATATGAATATTTGATGTAACAAAGGGTAACTTGACGATAGCAAGAAATAATGTTCACTCAATCACAAAACACACATGCCGATCAAAAGGACTTTATAAGCTTGTAATGGGGCAAAGGTGAAGGGGTAGGATAATATTTAGGAAAATGTGAGCGAAAAAGCCAACTTGGGGAGAAAAAACATAAACGCGATAAAATAATGATCTAACTCCAATTGACTCACCAAATTTCTCCAAACATAATAAAGAACCAAGATTGAAATCAACTATACATCGTCATGCATAATTTTTTTCTTTCTTTTTCCTTTTCCTTTGCCTTTCTCTTTCAATTCTTCGACTTTTTCAATGAGTACATATAAACAAGCTTTTTTTTTTAAAAAAAAAATTCTTTTTTTTTTTTTCTTCACATCTTCAAGTAACACTTCTCAACTATAAATACAACCTTTTTTTCCTTCAATATTCATTCCACCATGTTTCGCATAAAATGAAGCTTGACAATGACAAAAAACAACACCACATCAATAAGCTCCCCAAGCTAGCTAGACTTGGGAATAGTAACCAATTGTGTTAAAGTGGCTTTTAATGTAGCTATATATCAATAAATGGACAAGGCAACAATATGGGTGTGCAAAGTTAACAAATGTATCTTAATATCATCTGAAGGTTACCTAAAGAACATGGCCTTTATCATGCGTGAATTGTAATCAAATTACTAATAAATCACAAGCCAAAGTCATTGAAATAACAAATTGCATCAATCACACAAACACATAGTAAGGTGACCTATCAAGAGAATTGGCTAGCTATACTTGATATGGGACAACCAATCTTTCCACAAACCATTCAATTGATTCACACAATGTCAAGCAGTTAGCAATGTATAGCACAAACCGACTGAATTTTAGAATGATAACTAAGATCAAAAGAATCTTCAGAGAGTCAAACCAAATCCGCACACGGTTCGAAGTCAAAATATAAAACATAGACACAAGTATGCACTAGCAGAAACAGCTAAAAACAACTTAAAACACTTAGAAAACAATACATTATTTTTCGTTGTATGTAAACTCCCATTCCTAATGAATGGTACAAACCATACAACACCTACAAAACAAAAAAAACTAAACTAAAACACAGCAATCGTGCATCCTCCCCCAAGCTAATCATCACATTCTCCTCAATGTGAACAAAGAGGAGCTAAAGCATAAATAAGGGAGAGGCACAACTCACAAAGGGGTGGGTAAGCAAAGGGAGCGTCAAATGTATAGACACCTCCACCACAATTGGTAGTTGTAATTGGGTAGCTGTAGACACCTAAAAATGTCTCCCCAAAACCAAACCCGATGATGAACAACCTTTCACCGCCACTATTGTTCGGGTTCAGTATTTAATCCCGAGAGTGCTTAAAAAATTGTATTTAATTAAATTCAATTTTTGAATAGTCCATGGATCAGTGTTGATGTTTAGTCAAATCATAGTTTTTAATTTCTGCCCAAACCCTTTTTATTTTATTTTTTTATTATTTATTTTGGCCCAAACCTTTTATTTATTTTATTTACTTATTTTCTTATTTTAGCCCAAATAATAATAATAATAAAAAATTAGAAATGGCCCGAAATTATGAATCGACACTTAAAATACTAAGCGAAATTAGGGTTAAAAATAAGTTTAGACGGAAAAACGGACCACAGACTAACGAGTCACGGGAGCTGTCCACCGTGTCATGGGAAACTATCCCGTCTGACGGTGGGATTCCCCGTGACACGGGTCACCTTCTGTGACACGGGGGTTTCCGTGTCCTTTGCGTGTAAACACTTAACGCGTTTTCTCCCCCGTTCACTAAATATTTCCCGCGTCACACAGCAGTATACCGTGTCACGGTAATGTTCCCCGTCTGACGGTAGGATTTCCCGTGTCACGGTACACTTTGCCGTGTCGCGGTATAATTTTTAGGGTTTTTATCTTTTTAGGGTTCCATGTGTTCCCTTAACACATTTTTTCTATAAATACCCCCTCATTTCTGATGTACGGGGCATCAATTAATTCTCTATTTTTCTCTCTTCTATGATCTAGCCTAAACACTAGCCTACCCTCCTTTCAAAATTCCTTATTCAAGCACTCCAAGGAGTCCGTGCTTTACTCGTGGTTCTGTCCTTAAGCCAAGGCGTGAAAGGTAGAACTGTTTGAGGGTTTGGCCCCAAATCAACTCTACTTTAATTGAATTTAATTTAATTATTGTTTTATTATTATTTCCTTGAAGTTACTAACTCGTTTATTATTTTATAGTTGCAAGCAAACAGAATCAAAGTAAGAATTATGTTCCTTTTATTTCTACTATTTTTCTAACGGTTTTATATTGTTTGAATTATTGCTAAATTGCTTCCAATATTAACGTTTATTTTATTATTTATTGATCACCATATTGCATGTTAAAGGGGATATGTAATTGAAAATCATGCCTAATAAGATAATTTGGACAAACGGTTTAGGTTCCTTTTTAATCTTGTTGTTTAATCAAGTGATCATTAATATTTTAGAATAATGTGTTGCATTAATATTAAACCAATTTAGCTTAATAATAGTTTGGAGCGAATTGAATATTTTGTTTGTATGCCTTTGAGATCGCAGGAATCATTTTTTACTATAAGAATCGAGTAGAGGCTAATACGGGCGAATGTGACTCCATGACTCACTTCGTACCATCATCCCCGATCCTCCTTTCGTGGTTCCGAACCATATGGAGTTAGTAATCTCATGGATTATGAATGGGGTTTAACCTTCACGGGTCAATCGTTGTTGCCTATCGTTGTCCCTT
>MATQ01000735.1:9445-20184 GCA_001687025.1 Chenopodium suecicum | reverse complement strand
GGGCGAATGTGACTCCATGACTCACTTCGTACCATCATCCCCGATCCTCCTTTCGTGGTTCCGAACCATATGGAGTTAGTAATCTCATGGATTATGAATGGGGTTTAACCTTCACGGGTCAATCGTTGTTGCCTATCGTTGTCCCTTTATCGTGGTTGCCTTTTATGATCCGTGAAAGGTTTACAAGTTCCTTAAAAACTTGTTGGCGGCTCCCTAATTTCCTTGTCCCTAATCGTATACGTCAATTCCTACTTCCTAAGAGTGCCAAGCATATTCACACATGCTTTAACGTAGGCGCACTTCGAGCGACGCCTACAGTAGCCGACATAGCCAAGAAACTTAGCTATGTTTGTACCTAGCAAAAGAAGTCATCACTAGAACATACATTAGCATTATTATTTAAATAACGAAATAAAAAATTTGAAATAAAAATAGGAAGTAGAAAAGAAAAAAAACAAAAAGAAAATTGGGTTGCCTCCCAATTAGCACTGGTTTTAAAGGTCCCGCACGACCCTACTCAATTCGTCAATCGAAAAAATCCAATGCCTTGAGTAACTTATCATACGCCCCTGCAAACATATCATTGAGCACCACATATGGCTTAATAGCAAGCACACTAACCTTGAAATACAGGGGGTTAGAAAAAATGAAAGAAAAATAATCGAAAAAAGAAAAGTTAAAATAAAAAGAAAGTATACACCTTACCCCTGCTTGCCCCTTAGGCAATGTAGACCTTTTTGAATCATCATCAAGGTCCACATGACCAAGTGTATCATGAAATTGAGACATTTTTAGAAATTATTTAGGATTTGACATATTGAATGAAGGAACTAGATCAAGCCTATGGGAAAACGGGATATGAAGGGGAGATGGGTTAGGCTTAACATAAATGTTTTTACCTTCAACTTCACCCTCATGAATAAGCTTTTCAACAAAATTTTCGACTACCAAAAGATCCAAAACCATTGGTTTCTCAACCAAGGACTTCACGATAATTGGTTGTTCTTTCTTCTCCACTACCTTTATATCATCATTCCAAAAAATTTCACCATCAAAATCATAGATAGATGGGAAATTATTCTCCTCTATTGTACTTTCATTTGATGGGGAGTAAATATCATGAGTCAAATTAATGCTTTCCTCCACTGAAATACAATCCTCAAAACCAATATCATTATCATCATGTATCACCTGTTGGTTAGTATATTGTTGCACAACAAGTAATTCAATAGATTTTGAAATACGTTGACAATCATGCATCAATTCATTAAGTTCTTCATGCTAATTAAAAATAAACTCATTCATCATATTAAAAAGTTCCCTACACTCCGATGAATTGGGTTGAGTATAATTATCCACTTGAGGTTGGTAAGAGGAATTAAAATCAGGAATATAAGACTCACTAGGGTAATAAGAAATTTCACAGGAATTCATGCAATTATTATGTGAATTTTGATAGTCATATGATGTATCAAACATTGAAATATTAGCATTACAATACCCGGAATTATAATCATATTGCCCCTGATAATTAAGATCATTCATCCTAAACGAATTATAATCATACAACTCCATGATGACAAAATCAGAGTAAAATAAAAAGGAAGTATATACAAAAAAATAATAAAAATATATACAAGTTTAGTTCAACCAAAAATAAAAGCCAAATTAGATTAAGTCGTCTCCCCGACAACGGCGCCAAAATTTGGTAGGTTGTCGTACACCTGTCAAAAATAAATTCCTAACAAAACCAACTAACAATGTAGTAGGGTAAGTACGGTCGAATCCACAGAGAGATGGTTATTCAATCTAACTTCTAAGGTATGGAGAAACTAAACTATGTCACGAAATTGGGATAGAAAAATAGTCTAAATTAAAATAGAAATAAAACAATTAATAAAAAGACCTAGGGTTATGGTTCACCATGTTTATAGCTCTAAATCTATCAAATATCAATAACAATTCAATCAATCAATTATCTAGAGCAATTGCTAAGCCTACGGTCGGGTCTTAACGCTCTCAATTCAACATATGCAGTACGGTCGCTAACATAATCAGAATTGCTAATTGTAGGGAAGCCTCTAAAAGTAAGATCTTTCGATTCAAAATCTTATTAAAAATAATTAATCAAACAATTGATCGGGTTGCAAGATTAACAATAAAACACTATCAATTAGAGAAATCAATAATCAAAATATCAATAATATCAAACAAGATTCATAATATAAACATGGATTCTCAAACCCTAGAAATAAACTATTCAAGCATGAAATAAATAATTAAAACTAAATAATAAAGAAAGCATAAATAAAATAAAGAAATAAAATTACCTCAATGAATAAAATTAATAAACTCAAGAACAATCTATGGAGTTGCCCATGAGAAAACTAGGGCTAAAAAAACGAACGTAAAATAAAAAGTATAAAAAGGCCTGAGGGAAAAATAAAATCCCTTGGAGTATGTATAATATTTTAAAACTAATCTAAAAATAATTAAAGAAAAGCGGTAAGAAAATATAAATTACATAAGTTGTAATATAATTGGATGATAAAAGATGACGTGGCCCGAAGACTTGTGACGATGTGGGAATGTGGGAACAAGGCTGATTGACGCTTCAAGGGCTGCTCAACCAGACCTGCGGGCGCAGGCTGTTGGCCGCGGGCTGGCAGTAATGCTGGACGCTTCGTGGGGGCGCGGGACAGACCCGCAACAATATCCCCTGGGTGGCTGACAGCATTGTTTAAATTCAAACGCTTATAACTTCTGTTATAGGAAGCGTCTTGAGACGTGTGACCTATCATTGGAAATCTCTTCAAGTCTAGTTTCTAAAGAAATTTTAATCGCTTCAATCCAATCTGAACTCGAGTTATGATCAAAAGAGTGACCAAAGGTCTGTTTTGCCACTTTGTAAAACATCGTTTAACTTCGTTTCTAACTCAAATTCAATTCCGAAAAGTGCATAACAACCTTTGTGGATGCTATATTCATTCCTCATGCATATAAATCTCAAAATCAATATCCACGAACGTTGTATCTTTGATTTATAAACTCAATTAATCGACTTCCATCTAAATATCATCTGAATCAACTCCAAACACTACGAAAGCGTCCAAATGTCTATCAAATCACCTGAAACATTAAGAAAATCACAAACTTAGCGTAATATAGTACAAAACAAACAACTTATGTATTTACGACCTAAAAAGCGACAAAAAGACCTAAAAAGCAACAAAAAGACCTAAAAAGCAACTATAAACTTAGCATAAACGTGCCTACAAATCCTATATAAATGTGATTCATCACCAGCCGAACTTCTTTTCCCCTCTTCTTTCTTCTTTATTCTTCTTCCGCCTTCTTTATTTTTCCATCTTTTTCTCTTTCCTCCATTGTTTCTCTCTCTAAAAACTCAACTTTCTCTACCTTCTCTCTAAGTTTTTTTCTCCATTTCTTACCCAAATTAAAAAATAATTACACATTCTTACTCCTCTCTTCATCCTCTACATTTCTACACCATAATTTCCCAATTCCAATAAAAAATTTTCATACCCATTTTACTAAATGGCATCAAAGAGGGCAAGATCAATTCTCGGGGGAAGTTCTAGTTCGAGCCAACAATATGATCTGGAGTTGCAGTTTCCACAGTGGCCAACCATCCGAATCACTACTATAACACAAAAGAAACGGCTCGAAAAGCTCTATGAGCGTAAGGTAATCCCTTCACGGTGGTTACACTGCCCTACTCTCGAGTCTTTAGGCTTATTTGATTATGTTAGACGATTCATGAATGATATAGGAATGAGAAAATTTGTTGATATGCACTACCCTACGTATCGTGAATTGACATGTGAATTTCTTTCCTCTTTAAATGTTGTAAATAGTAAAAATGGGCCGAATTTTTTTTTTAGGTTAAACAATAGGAATATTAGTTTAACTTATGTTGAATTTTGTAAATTATTTGATTTGGAATCTGAATTACCCCTCCATTGGCATGTTGAATGTAAAATGGATGATGTTTACCGTGTTTTAACTTGTTTGCCGGCCCCTAACGCCCAACATGCTAGTGCCCGACCTATCCATCACCCCGTTCCTAAATTATGGCAAATATTTTCGGGTGTTTATTTTTTAAGTAGGAACGAACCACATAACGCCCAAACCAACGAACTAGATGTAATTGGACATTATGTGTTTGGGTATGGTAAACTGAACATAGGTAGATATATTATTCACCACCTTAGTAGACATGCCACGGCTAGTACCCCTATTAGGTTAGGAGGCCTAGTTACTAGGATATCACTCAGAAAGCCGACTTTGTTGAGAGTAAGCCTCACGGTCTCACAAACTGTGGGGCAGACACTTTTATGAACATTAGCCACCTTGAGGACTTGGGTTAGGTGAGATTGGATTGCCAACAAATCCCCCATTGATGTGTTAAGTTAGGAGTTGAGCAACACTTACCTATCTTTTCCTTGCCTAACCCTGACTTGACTGCCTTTCCTCCTGGGCAAGACTCTTACACTTGTGATATGCTAGTTGCCCACGCCTGGGGGGCAAGCACAGCCAGTTCCAGCACCCCAGCCTGAGCCTGTGGTAGCACCATCACCACCACGTATGCCTCACATACCTCCACCACCTCCTATGGACTGACTCTGAGATAGTTTGGGACCTACAGAGTATAGGTCAGGCCTTAGGACTTATAAAGCATTCACAGGGTGACCTTAGGTGGATGGTTGGTTCTCTAGATTCACGATTAGGGTACCTTAAGAAAAACCAGGGTAGAGCCCTGTAATGTACGCTGATTATGCTCGTCGGGGTAATATTCCCGACGTTGCTATTTACCCTAATTAGTTTCAGCTCCCACCCCAGGGATACGATAGAGATCCCACCGCCCGTGGTATTTATATAGACTATTCATATTTCCACGGGTATGGCCAGGACATTCCTTTTGGGGGACCAGTAGGGGGGTTTTCACCCTAAATGTTTTGGTGGTAGCTCTTCTGGTGCAGGTGGTAGCGGTGGAGGATTCGGCTTCATGGATGAGGATGATGAGGATTAGCCATGATGGGCTAGTTCCCGAGCCAATGAGGACATTGTCTGATCTTGGCTTGGGGGAGAGTTTTGGATTTGATATCTTTCTTCTTCTTTTTCTTTTATTTTTGGTGTGTTGTAGTATAGATTTATTTCTTTTTAGTTTAGTTTTATTGCTTTGATAAAAATGGAAAAATACAAAAAATTAAAAAATACAAAAATACAAAAATACGTTCCAATGAATTGTAAATCATGCTTCCCTATGCCTCATACTTAAAAATTGTTTTTGATTCTTGGTATATGATGATAAGCATTATGGATAGGTTAGCCATGATTTGAAGTTTGATTGCTCGAATGCCTTAACATGCGTCACTTTTGCCCAACTACTTGTGAATATAGTGCTTGACTAGTTGATTTGGTAAGGAATGTGTGTTAGTTCCTAGTATGTCAATGAATTTGAGTATTGGTTTGCAACTTTGAGTAATGTTTGTATGACTCATTATTATGCACATTGAGGAGGACGAAGGCATTTGTTCTTTTAGGTGGCCTTCATGTGATTGTAGATACGTTTGTCCTCTTCATGCTACCCATGTTGTTGCCTTGAATTTTTGTTGCTTATTAGCCACATTACAAGTCGATTTGCCCCATTGGTTACTAGTCCAAGCTTCGCTTGGGGGAGCTATTAGTGAGTGAGGTGAGGGAGTTTTGTGGTGTGCATATTATTTGCACAATTTGGGTGGATATGAGGAGTTATTTGTTCTTGATTGTGGTTTTATTTTGATGATCTTGAAAGTTGAATTTATTGGAAAAAATAAAGCATTATAGAAAATAGAGAAGTTAAAGAAAGAAAAAGTGGAAAAAATAAGTGAACTTCAAAAGACAAAAAAGAGCAAAAGAAAAAAAAATGTTTAATGTTCAAATGTTCTAATTGAAGGTTGATCAAAAGAAAGAAAAAATAAGATGAAGAGTTCCAATGAAAAAAAAATTCAAGTGTGGAAGTTAAAGTTTGTTATTCACTCAAGTTGACATTGTTATATTTTTGTGAGTGAAAATGTAAGTGTTATATGATTGGAGTTGTATTGTGAATTTTTGGTGGAGTTGAGATGTATTGGATATGATTGGTCATTATTCATTTTTTATCTCTGTTTTATTAGGATTTGGCTCCCTTGAGCATGGATTTATTCTCACATTTTCCCAAATTTATCCTACCTTTTTACCCTAGCCTTACATTACAAGCTTTAAAGACCTTCCAACCTTTGTGCATAGAGTCGTGTGAATGTGAAATTAGTTGTTTATCAATGCAAGGAATGACTTGACATATTCCGAGTGGACTATTTAGGTTGAGTGTATGTTTTCTTAAACACACGAGAGTGTGAGTTGGGAGGGCATTGTTCAAAATAAAGGAGTGGTTGGAGAGCGATCGAGTACATCTTTTACTCGCCACATAAATGAGAGTTGAGTGTGTGAGCACTAGTCTTGAATTCTATATGCTCTTGTGGTTTTCTCTATTTGACAATTGTTAGGGAGCATCAGTGATTAGATGGATGAGATTGATGTTGATGCGTGCTTGTTGGATTTGCCTTGAATTGGTTGTTCTTGATTTTGACTATTTGGGGTGAGGCATGTATTTATTTATTCATTGATGAGATCTTTTCTTAGGGACAAGCAAAGGTTTGGCTTGGGTAGTTTAATATGTATATTTTATATAGTATTTTACCCCGCCCCTTAGTCATAAATGGTAGTGTTTTTGGCTCTTTAGAGCTAATTTTATTACTAATTTATGTTTTTTAGTGTTTTCGTAAGTTTAGTTCAGTTTTGTAGGGAATTGCATTTTTAGAGCATTTTCCCGGGATTTTATGGAACGACTACGAGCATTGGAGGAGCACGACCAGTTTTCGTAGCCCAAGGCCGGTTAGAGTCATCAAACCGGTGATTAAGGGCTCGACATTTGAGATACCGAGGCATTGGGCCGAGTTATCAAGGCCCAATCAAGATTCCAAGAGCCTCGCCCATCCGAATAGAGATCCTCCCGAAGGCGCGCCCAGCCGGGTGGGGTGGAAAAAGAAAAGAGTCCTTCGCCCGAGCTCGCGCCCGGCCAAGCGCGAGAGAAGTCTTCTATTGGAAAAAGGTGGGCCCGATCGGGCGGTGTGGCGCCTGACCGGGCGCGTGTCTCTGATAAGGGTTTAGGCGTCGTTTAGTTTGTTTAAGTTTAGGATTTTCTTGCTTAATATAAATACATTTTCGTTAAGCAAGTTTAGTATCTCTTTTTATCTCTCTTTTACCTCTTCTTTTAGATTTTCTCTCTCTAATTAGTTTTATTTTCTCTCTCTACAATTCTACTCTTTGTTCTTGATTCAACTCGTTATTTCCGTTAACTTTGGTAACGATTTCTTCTCTATTAATTTCAGTAATTTTATTTCTTTATTTCATCATGACTTGTTTAATTGCTTTTATTAGTTTAGATTTAATTATGCGTGAGTAGTTTTATTTCTAAGGTTTATGGGGATCCATAAATAATATGAAGGGGTAATTTATTATTGTTGATTATCAATGCTTGATTAATTTCCTATTGATTGATTTAATGTTACGCGACTAGATTTGCGCAGATCTTTTATGTATGAGTTTAGTAATATTGATTCGAGATTCGAGAGATGAGAATTGATATTTAGGCCTAGTTTCAATAGGCATGTTAATTTATAAATGGTTAAGACGAGATTCGAGAGATGAGATTTAATACCGGTAGATTAATTCTGTGATTGTAATACGTAGCGAAAGCCCTTTATGATCTTGTTAATTGATGATTGATGATTGATTGTTATGTTTTACCCTGGAATATTGTTTATTGGTGAACCTATGCCCTAGGTCTTTTATTTATTGATTTTATCCATTCTTATTCTTCCCTACTTTTACTTTCCATATTTTAGATTCCTTTTACCATAATTTTATTTGTTACTTAATAATTTAGATTGCTTAGATTAATTAGGAATATAAAGACTCGTTTCCCTGTGGATTCGACCCTACTTCCCTATCTGCATTAGTTAGAGATTTAGGAATTACTTTAAATTGGGTGATACGACTTTAGTATGTCAAGTACTCATTCTTAAGGCCTTCATGAAGGTGATGGCGAAGGAATATCATAGCTTTAGCCTTGTCTTCTCTTGTTGTTGTATTATTTTCTTTAATAGTATTACTAAGTCCTTTTGCATCGATGTATTTCAGCATCTAACACCCAAGACAGATAGTTGTTTCCAGTAATATCAAGAGCAACAAATTCGAGTTTTGCAAGGTTTGACATGATTCGCTGATATATATAAAACAACATTACAAATTTAGAGGCCGTTTAAAAACAACATACTTGCATTGTACCATAATGATTATCTATGACATTTAGAGAATAAACATGTCAGGTTGATCAAACCAAACTAACATATAGAATACTATTTAATTATTTGATATAAAATTTATAGTACTAGTATTAATCATGTAATGTGAAAATATAATCATGAACAAGTTATCAAACACGCACAGTATGTTAGATAATCGTTAAATTGTTTTACAATATCAAAATATTAAATGCTAAAATTTATGGTCTATCATGTAAAGATAATTATTGAAGTAACTAAAACTGACACCTAATCGGTTTTATCATGCAAAAATATCAAATTATTGAAACATGTACATAAAGTTATCTAAAGCAATTGACACAAAATTGGCAAAACTCTTCATATGATAAATAATTACAAAACAAATCAATGATTGTTTCATAATAAACAACATCAGATTTCAACATGAAAACAAAATTAAATTTGATAATTGTACTTATAGAATCTAATGCAAATTATCGGTAATAATTAACATCTAGAATATTCATACTAATTTATATTGGATCAAAATAACATAATATAGTATATGCAGTTCTTTAATAGTTATTGAGATCTAATTTAATTGGTTGCGGTAAGGTACATAACCATAATTCATAAACATCTTGATCATGTATAAACAAGATCTAATAGAAATTGAGGTAGTGAGTATATAATCCTAAGCAAAATCATGTTCATACATCATTTAAAACGATGCTACAATAATCAAATGATGAATAATATAATTAGCAGTGCACACAAGTCAACAAAGCTATGGAATTATAATTTGCAAGCCAATGTCTTCGTTCAATCAGGTAGAGCTTTGGTGCTGATAACGTGTTAAATATGGAAGAGAAATATAGAGAGATGAGAGAAATATTTTTACATTCTGTATATTCTTCCATCTAGTACGGAATATATACACATGTATAATATCTAGTCTTTTGGGTATTTTATACCCGGCCAAGTGGCCCAATCAGAGTCGGACATGTGTCACTGGAAAGGGCACCACCTTGGACCTTCAAGATGGTTACACTTGTTAGGTAGATATTGCCCTTGATTTGGGGTATTTGATGATCCAAAGAGGACCAATAAGATAGTGACACGTGTCGCCCTAAGAGATGCCCAAGTGGCCTATGAGGATGAGCGACATACGTCACTCAGATATCGCCTCTGAAATGGCGGCCTTCATGTCCCACACTTTGAGGCGCCGCAAAACGACGTGCCCTAATCCCTAGGTCACCAAACCCTAGGGAGGGCACACTTCCCCAAAAGACCCTATAAATGGGGAAAGTTCCCTCATTTATGGGGACATCTAACAACTTTACATTAATTATTGCAATTAATACTGAGTTTTCGTTCTCAAGAAACAGACAGCACCTGAGCATGGAATCCGAGCAGATAACTTCATTTCAGCACGTTTTACTCCGAACCCTATACTAACTTAATCTTCGGAGGAGGACCACCGACCATCCGGCAGTCCGTTTGTTTTGCAGGTACAAACGACCTTGTGAATCCAGTCTTGAGCTGTAACTCTCCCAAGGGACTCAAAAAACCCCGAAACATTTGGCGCCGTCTGTGGGGAGAGTACCTCTAAGATGGCTTCTCAAGATAATCCTGTGCCGCCTCCAGAGACCACTCGGCCTCTGGAAGAAGTACATGTCCAGACAGACCATGATTCAGGTGACGACGCTGATGTCGAAACCTATGTGGCCCCTAGTGGGTCACTCACCTCTAAGCGCCTCCGCCAGAAAGACAGGCGGGAGCGCAATGCTAACCAGTCGGGTACTAATAGGCCCCCTGGACCCAGTAAGCCCACCGGGCATGCATCTGATGCCTCCCAAGCAACAGGATCAGCCCCAATCACTCGTGATGAGCTCATGAAATTCATGAGTAGCCTCAGGGGTGAAATCAAAGGACTAATCAACAAGCGAACGACTGCCCCTAGAAAGGAGTAGTCGGCCACAAAGCCTGCCAAGTCTAGGCAGCAGAAGTCGGTCCGAGACCGACAACCGACTCCTCATCCGGAGAAGGCTGGGTCTCGGCCTCAATTTGATCCATCAAGACTCCGTTTCCCTCAAACAGGGAAAAGGAAAGCCATCCGGCATGTTCAGCCGGATGGTAGTAAATAGACATTTCCTCATGCTTGTTAGTACATCGACCAGCTAAGGAATCAGAAGCTGTCAGAGTCGGTTGCTGACGCTAATTCCTACAGGCCTCAGCAGCTTTCTGTGCTCGATAAAATTTTCCAGTTTCGCGCAGTGTTATTTCGGTCCTAGTTGTGAAAGATATTCCTCAAATTTCCTACGTGTAAAATCCTATGTTTTTAACTCATTACGGATGGTCTTTCCAATG
>MATQ01000734.1:56752-143195 GCA_001687025.1 Chenopodium suecicum | reverse complement strand
ATAAGCCTCCTACGCCTGCAGTCACCCGCTCTCGTGATACAACTAAGTGATTTTTATTTTCTTGGTGGTAATTTTATGAACAACTGGTCTTTTACATTGTCATTAATTCTTGTTTGAAGTAGCTTTTTTTTATATGGGAGGTGACTTTTGGAACAATTAGTCTTATAAGTTAAATATTGTTTTTTAATACATTGATACAAAATTGATTGATATTTTGGATATTTGAATCAAATTCACATTTTGGTTATTTGAATTTATGCGTGGGTACCTTTTTTGCTTTGTGATTAATATTGGTTGTCGCTTAATTATGGTCTCAAATATTGATAGTTAGTCGCAAATATTTAGCGACTGCAAATTTCGTTTAGAGACTAATTCGTTAGTTGCAAAATCATTAGTCTCAGTAGTCGCTAATCTGTCACAAATAATTAGTTTTGTAGTCGCAAAAATTTGGTCTCGTATGTAGTTGCTAATCCGTCGCAAAAAACATTAGTCTCAATAGTCGCAAATCCGTCACAGTAAAACTAGTCTCCGTAGTCGCAAAAGTTTAGTCTCGTAGTCGCAAAAATTTGGTCTTGCATTCGCTAATTCGTCGCAAAAGTAGTCTGAAAATATTGATCTCTGTAGTTGCTAATCCGTCGCAAATATATTACGACGGACAATAATTTAGTTGCTAAAATTTGAAAGTTAGTCGATAAATGGTAGTTGCAAAGGCGTTGCAAATCTGTCGCTAAATTTGCAACTGTTCAAAAATTAGTCGCAAAAATGGATTTGCGACGAGGTCTTTGGCAACGAACCAAAGTAGTTGCAAATCCGTCGCAAATCCATTTTTGCGACGGATTTGCGACTACTTTGGCCGTCGCTAATTACCCTTTTTCTTGTAGTGAAGTAGGGAGGCGCCAACAAGTTTTTAAGGAACTTGTAAACCGTTCACGGATCATAAAAAGGCAACCACGATAAGGGAAAACGAAAGGCAACAACGATTGACCCGTGAAGGTTACACCCCATTCATAATCCATGAGATTACTAACTGTATATGGTTCGGAACCACGAAAGGAGGATCGGGGATGATGGTACGAAGTGAGTCATGGAGTCACATTCGCCTGTATCGGCCTCTACTCGATTCTTATAGTGAAAAGTGATTCCTGCGATCTCAAAGGCATACAAACAGAGATTCAATTTGCTCCAAACTATTAATAAGCTAAATTGGTTTAATATTAATGCAACATATAATTCTAAAATATCGTGATCACTTGATTAAACAACAAGATTAAAAAGGATCCTAAACCGGTTGTCCAAGTTATCTTATTAGGCGTGATTTTCAATTACATATTCCATTTAAACATGCAATACGGTGATCAATAATAATAATAGAATTCACATTAACATTGGAAGCAATTCAACAATAATTCCAACAATATAAAATCGTTAGAAAAATAATAGAAATAAAAGGAACATAATTCTTATTTTGACTCTGTTTGCTTGCAACTATAAAATAATAAACGAGTTAGTAACTTCAAGGAAATAATAATAAAACAATAATTAAATTAAATAGAGTTGATTTAGGGCCAAACCCTCAAACAGTTCTACCTTTCACGTCTTGGCTTAAGGACAAAACCACGAGTAAAGTATGGACTCCTTGAAGTGCTTGAAGAAGGAATTTTGAAAAAAGAAGGGTAGGCTAGTGTTTAGGATAGAGCATAGAAGAGAGAAAAAATAGAGAATTAATTGATGCCCCGTACATCAGAAATGAGGGGGTATTTATAGAAAAAATGCGCCGAGGGAACACACGGAACCCTAAAAAGATAAAAACCCTAAAAAAGTATACCGTGACACGGAAAAGTGCACCGTGACACGGGAAATCTCACCGTCAGACGGGGAACATTCCCGTGACACAGTGGACAGCTTGTGTGACGCGGGAAAAATGGAAGGAAAGGAAGGGAAGGGAAAGGGAGGGAGACAAAGTTCCTTGTTTGGATAATATGTTGGGGGAGGGAGGGATCCATTTTCCCTCCTCCTTTAATAAAGACCATCCCTTCAAAATTGGAGAGATTTGGAGGGAAAATGGAGCTCATCATTTCCTCCACTTTCCTTTCCTCCCCCTTCCTTCTATTTCCCTCCCTTCCATTTCCCTTCTAATTTCTTATCCAAACATAGCATTAATTTGCTAATCTGGATTTGACAAAGGGAATACAATGTTGCCACTAATGCAATGGTCAGACATATGGTCTCATAGTAGCTGTTATGATTTGTTGGCCGATGCACCAACTTTCTCTACTGATCGGTTTTTGTAGGCTGCAAACAGGCTAGACAGTACAAAAAAGAACTGAGTCTAATCTGTACTCGGAGATAGGCATCTTGGTTCTGCGAGAATATGAGAGTCCATCAAGAACCAATGTTTGACCCATGCATTGTGGCTGAGTGCTTCTGTCTTGCTAAGGTTGTTACAGCTGTTGCCCTGCCATGGCTTGCTGCTTCTGCCGCCTACTGCTGCTATGCTACTTTTTCTCTACCGCCTGCTGCTGCTATGCTACTTCTTCTCTACCGCCTGCTACTTCTTCTCTGACGGATTTGCAAGTAACTCAGTATCAATAATTGAAAGAGTAGTCCTGGATGGAAGAAGTGTACGTACAGATTTAACTTTATGAAGATGACACTTACGAATAAGATCAAGAGTACATTTTTGTTGAGATAAGAAAAAACCCTTATTCGTTCGCACAACCTGCTGTATACCAAGAAAGTAATGTATATCCCCAAGATCTTTCATGGAAAATTAACTGGCAAGTATAGGAATGAATCGGCCAATCAAATTAGAAGAATTACCAGTAATAATGATGTCATCGACATAAAGAAGTAGATATAAAATATCATTTCCACATCGAAAATAAACATAGAATTGTCGGCTTGACAACAAAAAAATCCATGTTGCAAAGAAAGCTACTAAGACGGTGAAACCAACCACGCAGTGCTTGTTTGAGACCATTAATAGCTTTGCAAAGAGGACAAACATGTTTAGGAAATTGGGGATAAACAAATCATGTAGGTTGTCTCATATAGATCGACTTCCTCTGCAAGGTAGCCATGGAGAAAACACTTTTAACATCTATTTGTCGAATAGTCCAACCATATTAAATAGCAAGGGATAAGACCAAACTAATAATAGTGGCCTTAGTGGGTTTAACACTTTGTTTGGATAGGAAGAAATGGAAGGAAAAGAAGAGAAGAGAAATGGAGGGGGACAAAATCTCTTGTTTGGGTAAAAGATTGGGGGAAGGAAGGGGAAGGAGAGGGAGGGATCCATTTTTCCTTTCTCTTTAATAAACCATAATCTCTCCAAAATTGGAGAGATTTGGAGGGAAAATGGAGCTCACCTCCCCCTCCCTTTCTTTTCCCTTCCCTTCCTTCATTTTTCCCTCCCCTTCTTTTCCTTCCTTCTTTGCTATCCAAACAAAGCGTAAGTGTTTAATAGCGGGACTAAATTTATCAAAACCAATGCCCTCTTGTTCACCACTACTTTGAGCAGCTAATCTAGCTTTTTTCCACTCAATCGACACATTTGAATTATATTTTGCCTTGTAAATCCATTTTGAGCCCACCAATTTTTTTTGTAGCATTATATGGTACCAATTCGCAAGTATCATTAGCAATAAGTGCATTAAACTCTTTGTCCATGGCTTCACGACATTAGGAATCCTTGGAGGCATGAGTGTAAGAGGTAGGATATGGTGGATGTTTAATATCACTAAAACAAATATAATAAGAAAAACCCTTTTTCTTGATGATTCAATTTATAGCTCTAGTTTGCATGGAATGGGAAATGGTAGGCAGAACGTTCACTAGAAACAATGAATGAAGAATGAGTAGCAGACACAACACTAGAGGAATTAGGAGTGTAGTGTGTTGGGCCTGACATTGGTCCATGAGATGGAGAAGGAATGGTTGTGGCATAAGGTTGGGCTGAGATGGAGTTGTACTTGGGCCAAGTGAAGATGTTTAGGGTGGCCTAAGAGAAGGTAATGGTTCAGTGGGAGGAGAGAAAGGTTGGGAGTAGGGGTGAAAGTTCGGTTTGCGGTGTAGTTCATAGCCTAAACCGAAACCAAATCATATTAATTCGGTTTTGGAATTTTTCAACCACACCACCATTACTATTGAAACCGAAACAAACCACACCGTTTTAAATTTGGATTTTCAAAAGAAAAACCACACCAAAATTTTTCATCCTCTGTCTTTTTGTTCCATCTCACTTATCATTCACTCCAACATCACCCACATTGATTGACATTCTAGAACATAAAAAAACACAAGTTTTATATTTTTTGGCTTTATATATGTAGGGTAGATATTAATATTGTACTAGGCTATAATTTGGATATGAGCCATAATTCAATTTTGATTTCTGTTTTTCGTTTTACAAATCTTAAAACCGAAACAAAATCATATTAATTCGGTTTTGGGATTCCCCAAACTGCACTAAATCGTATTTGAAAAAAAAACCGCACTATATTTCTAATTCGGTTTTGTTTGTGGTTTGGTTCGGTTTTAAACCGCATTAGTTTCACCCTTAGTTGAGGAAGTAGTGTGAGTGTTTGGGCTTGGTGAAGATATAGGCTGTTTTATAGAGGGTTGTGGATTGGGTTGTACTGTAAAGAAAGGGAGTTGGACTCCAAACTTCAAGAAATATCTTAGGATCTTGTGTAGAAGTTATGGATGAACCAACTAATGAAATATATAGAAAAACTGACTTATGAAATACAACATGGCGACTCACATACACTCTACCTGTAGTTGGAACTAGACAACAATAGCCCTTATAATGAGGTGCATAGCCCAAGAAAACACACTGAACCGACCTAGGGGATAGCTTATTAGACGGGTTGGTAGGGAAATTAGGAAAATATTCATACCCAAAGAAAGGTAAAAGGAAGTAATTTGGAGATTTGGAAAATAATTTCCTAAAGGGTGATAAACCTTGCAATAAAGGTGTAGGAAATATATTAATAATGAAGGTAGCAGTGTACACGACATCAACTCAAAAATGGAGAGGAAGATTAGCTTGTGTAAGCATAGTACACGACATCAACCAAAAAATGACGTTTTGCAACACCATCTTGTTGTTGAGTATTGGGGCAAGATTTTCTAATAAAACATTGGCTTTTAAAAAATCATCTGTGCATTTATTATTATTAATAATGAAACGAGAATAATAATCAATAAAACTCAAATAATAACAATACCCAAGATTAGATAATAAAAAAAAGGGAGAGATTGCCATACATCAGAATGAATAAGTTGCAAAGGATTATTAAAAGTATGAATTACATCCTTAAACGGTTTCCTAATTTGCAAAACACACAATCGTGAATAAAACTAGAATTGACAACAATTGTTTTATTCTTCCTAAGAATGTTTTAGGCACAACCACATAATGACCTAAACGTCGATGCCAAACCAGACCAGTGGTAGTGCAAAGTGTAAGAGAGGAATCGGACTCATAATGAGAGGTAATGAGAATGTATGCACAACCTTTATTGATAGCTTGAAGAAGAGCCTCCCCGCATTATGATCCTTAACAGAAAAAGAATAAGCGTTAAAATCAACAGTGCAATTTCTATCCTCACATAATTTTTGGACTTACATAAGATTATATTTGAGGTTGGGGACATGCAAACTAATTTTATTAATTTCAAAGGAATGTTAAGAGAATTCAATGACGCATCACTAACATAAGCATTGGGAAGGTTAGTACCATAGCTACTTTGACGTTAATGGGACGTCGATAAATAGATTTAGTAGACAAAATACCTTCATTGTTTGTCATATGATAAGAAGCACCTGAGTCGGTGTACCACAAAGGTTCATTTGTCTCACCTGAAGGCATAACAACTAAAGCGGGCGTAGATTGAGATGCATGACGAGAGGGACAAGTTTGAGCAGAATAGCCCAGATGAAAATTTTTTTGACAAACAATAGGAGGATTAGAACATAAGACCCCCTCATTTGATGTAGTTCCTACATAGTACATACACATCATGAGAAACACAAAAAGACAAAGAAAACACACTATTAGATGATTACTTGAAGTCGTACTTTTGTTGTTGCTTTGATTGATAGGCTGAGATTGCATGCTTGAAGACAAGTTATTTGTATGTCCTCGACCCAGCCCCGTCCACGTCCTCGAGGAGGCCTGCCACCATGACCTTAAGTTGCTGCACCCCAATAAGTAGTGGACTGGCGCTGCTGCTGCTATTGTGGCATTGTGGGTGTTGCCACCTGATGATGCGGTTGAAGCTCCAGTAGTGGTTTGAGCACCAAAAGCTTGGTGTTGTTGCTAGGAATTACCACCTTCACAGAGATGCTTAATTCTTTGTTGTTGAATTAACAACTTTGCACGCAATTCATAAAAAGTAATATATCCAGGAAAGTGAGTTAGAGTAGTGGCTGCCCAATACAATGTATTGAATTAAATCATGCTAAGGAACAAGAGAATTAATTACCACAAGAGAGTCCACACTCATTTTAATCTCCTTGAGATATTGGTCCATGGGTTCAGACTTTGTCTATTGAATGGTAGAGAGCACCTGGTTATTGGGCGGGTCGGGTCAGGGTCAAAGAGGGTCACATTTTATAGGGTCACTATAGGATCGGGACAATGCGGGTCGCGGGTCGATAATGGGCGGGCCTACAAAATATCAATTAAAATAAATATTGGACAAAGCCATTATTAAGTACATATGAATACAAATTAATCTATATAATTATTTTTTACATTATGTATTTTCTTTATCAACTAAATTGGAAAAACATGTTGGCCCTATATTGATCCTACCTAATAAGGGCCCTGTCCATTAAAAGCCCTATAAGCTTGGCCCTGACCCTATTATCATTGGGCTACCCTATCCAATAACCACCTCTAGTTCAACAAGCAAGACATGTATTCATGAAATTAACGAGTTTGTTTTTTTTTTTTAAGCAAAGAAATTAACGAGTTTGTAAATGATACAGGAGATTTTACAATTAAATTGATAAAGGAAATTCTAATCAATTTTGTTAAGTGTATTTTTCAATTATGTTTTTAAGTTTGTTACTTTTAGGTTTTTAGAATAGAATCTTTATGTTATAGGATGTGTGGTTGTAGTGTTTTGCTAAGTGCCTATTAAAACAAATGAAGTTTTAACATTTGGAATTAAGAAATGAAATACAATTCTCTTTCTACTCTCTCTGTTTCTCCTCTTCTTCTTATTCTTTTTCTTATTCTTTTATCTCTTGTTTTCTGCAATTTCTAGGTAAATATCTTCCCCCTTATTAGTTGTATGCAGAGCCAATCGCTGCCTTCTTCTTTTGTTGTTCTTTGGCTTCCACGGTAGAGCATCGTGGGAATCGATCTCCAGGTAGAAGAACGTCTTCAAAATCTGGAGAAAAAGTTGGATGATCGGAGCAAGATGTTAGATCAACAGTTTGACAAATTGATGACTTTGATGCGATCTATACAAGATAATGTGAGTAAGTGTTTGGATTCTTCTACGAATATTCTCCCTCACCTCATTGTGACAAGTCTGATTCTACTAAAACCTTAGGTATGAATTCAGAATTCCAGTTTTCTAAACTCAGTTGTTCTAACCCTAGAAATGGGGTGACTAATGCTGCAATTATTCTACTCTATGTTACATTGTTGACGAGGAGAAGGTCGTGTTAGCTTCCCTTAATATGGTAGATGAGGCTGATTGTTCGATGAGGGACTACCTTTCCATTTGAAGTGATTTGAATATTGATTGAATGTTTTTGTGGTTTCTTTGTATGCTAAGTTTGATGGTAATTTTTCTCTAGTTGTAGTTGAGAATTTTGACAAGTTCACACACCTTTATTTTGATATTGATGATAATTCTCCTTTGTTTGTAGTTGAGAAAATTAATAGGTTGAAACAACTTTATTCTAATGTTGATGATTATGTTGATAAAATTGGGGATTTGCAGTTTGTAATATTGAATAGCAATGTTACACCTACTTTACATCCAAACACCTTTCCCTTGACCAAAACACCTTGAGAAGGCTTCTCTAGGTCTATAGGGAAGAAACATATTGCAGATATATAAGTAAAGACATGTTTATAAGAGAGTTATTGGTTGCTACTTTCAAGTCACGTTTGGTAAATGCTCAACAACAAATTGAGGTTATTAGACACAGGTCTGAAAGAGTTTTTCGAGTTGGTGATTGGATATGGTTGTGATTCCTACTGAAAATAGATGACTTCTATGCTTCTTCTGCTTTCAACACTCTTGTGAACAATCACTTTCTCGCGTCGTTTATTCCCTTATGATGGCTGGGGATTGGACAAAAAATCCATATGTGCATTTTCTACACACTACCTATGGTCTTGGTAAGGGAGACAGTGGGAAGTGTTTCATTGCCACTTCCTTTTTGTTTTTGGCCTATCAATCGTGGTTTGTTGCTAAGCACACTAAGAAAGGTTTAGAATAGTAGTTGTTTTTTCTAATTTACTTTCTCCAAGGCCAAGACCATTTTCTTTGACAATGGCCTAGTTTCCGTTTTGGCAGGATTATTGAACATTCGTCTTGTTGATACTTTTGGGTGGGGTGCTACTATTGTTGTTGCTTCTAATGAGAAATTTGTGTTGCTAGGGTAATTCAATCTTTGTTTGTAGGTTCCATGTATACGTTTGTGATAGGAATAGTGTCCTTCGAACAAGTGAGTTTAAGTGATCAGAATGTCTTGTTGGAGGCCGCTTATGATTAGTAATTCTAATATTACAGCTTAATCTTAACTGAACCCTTCGGGTCACTGTAGACACCAAATGTGTCTCCCTAAAACCAAACTCAGTGATCAATACCTTTCATGTCATTGATTATCGAAAAAAGCAAAAGTGTGAAAAGTCGAGTGATGAGAATGTTTTTATTAAAATATCTCTTCTTTCTATTTTTAAAAATATTTTCTTTCTTACCCTATTTATGAAAAAACGTGCGTTCCAATTTAGTTAGGTCCATGATATGGGTCCAATAATAGTGTAGTTGGATGAAGCTTGAAAAGACCTTTCCAACGATATATTATAAGCTCAATTCTGATGAGGAGGAAGTTATGGCCAAAATACTAAATTGGGCCCAAACCGAATTTTACCTACGACCCAATGATCATGTAGATAGTCCAAAGGTTTAATCCTATTCCTAAAATAATTAGGATTAATTAGAAACTTCTATAAGTTTCTAAAAGATCTTAATTATCCTTTTTGAAAAGATAAAATCAAAGAGTTTCAAATTGAATAAAACTTTCCTTTTTTTAAATCCTAATTCCATTCGAATTTAAAGATGTTCAAACACAGTCAGATATTATTTTTGTGCCTCATAATTTTTATTCAAATCTTATATGGTTGGATAGATTTTGAAATTATATTTCCAATGATATATTATAATATTAATTCCGAGCTATAACGAAAAAGATATGAAATGAATACGAAACTCTATCCAAAACTGACATCCTTCAACTATTTCGGCCATATCTTTTAATATAAAAAATATTTTAATCTAATTATAATTAGGTTAGAAATTATACTTCAAGATCTTTCCAACGACATATTATATGACTTATTTGGCTTTCTGGATCAAAAGATATGACAAAAACCAAATCCGCAAAAACTGTGTTGCACCGCCTGGCAACAAGCCCTTTCGTTGGCTACAGGAGGGTGTTTTATTCCTTTTCAAACTTTGATTCATTTTTATCAATTTCGGACCATTTTCTTATAAATAGGGTCCCTGGACCTCCGTTTTTCAATAATCAGAATTATCTAATTCTTTCTTCTCTCTCTAAGCTAAAGCTTATTCTCTCTCTCCCTCCTTTCTAGCCAGCCTTTTACAAACACAATTTCTCATACATTAGCACTAGACACACCTAGCCAAGTTCGAAGTTTCCTTTGCCCTAGACGTGAAAGGTTTGATATTTCTAAGGGTTTGGTCCCAAATCTCTATTTCAATTATTTAATTTAATTGTTTTGATTTATTATTTTCCTTGAATATACTAACGTGTGTATTTTGTTATTAGAAAGAGGTACGAGACATCCAAGTAAGTACTTTAATTGTTTAATTGATATTGGTATAGAATTCATGCTTAGATTTTTATTTTGATTCCTAGTATCATGTTATGATGTTTTTATTACTTTCTAGTATCATGTTTAGGGTAATGAGTAAGTTTTTTATATCAATTATGATTTCTATGATGCTTCCTATTTTCTTTCCTAATAGCATGTTAGTATTATGTTAAGGTTAAATATTTGATTTTTAATGTTTAGTGACATGCTAGGATTTGTTATTAATCTTGTTAGTATCATGCCTAGGATCTTGCTATTAATATAATACTTTTACATGATTATTTTTATAATTGTTATGATTACGGTTATTATTATTAACATGATTATTATTATTGTAATGATTATTGTGTTGCTTGATTATATTTATTGTTATTGCTTGATCACACCTTTTACGCATGTTTAAAGGCAATTTGTATATGTAATCACGATTAATAAGATAATTAATAATCTTGTTTAGGATAATATGATTTTAATTCAAGTGATCGCCAATAATAGTCTTATTTGTGCATTAATATTCAACCAACATAGATTAAACAGGTTTAGGGTTAACCTATTGATTGCATGTTAGTCAGAAAGCGCACATGAATACAAGTAGAATAAAGTAGAGGAATATTATTAGGGCATGTTCTTTCTCTTTTAGATTGGATTTGTACCTTCATCCCCGAACTTCCAGTCATGGTTCCAGACCTATAGGAGTTAACGATCTCCTGGATCGTTAAGGGGTGTAACCTTCACCTTGTGAACGTTTTACAAGTTCCTAAAACATTATGGCGACTCTTTTTCTCTAGCTTCCTTACCTTTAGACGCCACCATGCTTAAGTGAATGATCACAGTGGAATTCAAGTTTGGGATAATGCTTGAAATATTCCCTACAGTTTTTGGCGACTCCACTTGGGAGGATTTCTATTTTAATTCCTGAAATTTATTTTGGCAATGATTTAGAATGAGTGTATGAGACTCGAAAAGTTCTAAGTATGTGCATAATTTTAATTAACATTATTGGAATAAGCATAAAAAAGGTTCTCATTGGAAAGACCATCCATAATGAGTGAAAACATAGGATTTTTACACGTAGAAAATTTGAGAAATATCTTTCACAACTAGAATCGAAATAATACTGCAAAAATTGGAAAATTTTAAGAACACGGAAGGTTGTTGAGGCATGTAGGAACTGGTGTCTAGAAAATATAGTTTGTCGCCAATGATATGGCTCTGTCGCCTGGCGAAAAAGCTATATCCTGGCGATAGACTCTGTTGTCTGGTGCCAAGTTCTTCCAATACCGAGCTAAACCCTTTCTATATATAAATTTTCTCTAATATGTCAATTAATTCGAATGAAAAATGAACATAGCATGCGGAAGATCCAAAGGGATGGACTTTTAGTATCATTAGATTGTGAATCTATTGATATATGTAATTATCATTCTAATTTGACATTTTCACCATTTAGAAAAATGATGATGCAAACTCAATGTCGAATACATATCGATGTAAGAAAACCAAAGGTTCAAAGGCTAGAGACAGACAATGAAACATCATTTGTGGTATGATCACTAGTGCTTAGTTGAAGCATAACTGTGAAAGTTTTAAAAAGTTCAAAACGTCCAGTATGAAGTTTAGAATCAACTTGACAAGATAATAAATACACTATAATATGATTGTAATGATGAAAGTTTGAGTCAAGACATTTACTTGGAAACACATTCAAAATATTGCAATATGATCATAATAATGAGAATTAAGCCAAGACCTTGATGAACATCCAAGAGTTGTGAAATCGTTTTACGACAAACTCCGAAATAAAACCTTGTGAAGTGTTTATGAAGGAAGCTATCAATCTATATGACATATATATTTTGACAATGGATGAAAATTACCTATATTCCAACCATTGTTCAAGGGATATAATTTTAAGATAAGCTACAAAACTAAACAAACTATATATGTCAAAACAAATGTAGCAAAGACTCCATATATGATATGGATAGGAAGATTTCTTATAAAGTCTTTCTACAAAGCAAGGAATAAAAGTTGTATTAAATCGTTTAATGCACGATCAATTTCTATACATAGCACGGGGTACTACAACAAAAATCATACTTAACAAAAAAATTTTGTTGCTCAAGTAGGTGCCATTATGGAAATTGTTCCAAAAGGTCAAGTGGAAGTAGTATAAATCTCAAATGAGTTCAAGAAAAGCAACAACAAAAGTGGTTCAAACCATGATTAGTTCACCCTATGCTAAATATTCCTACTCAAAAGGCAAGTGGGAGTATAAGAATCTCGAAAAGTTTGAGAGCCTTGAAAGAGTTCAAGAAAAGTGATTTCGAAAATCTTGAAGAAATTTGAGAAGTAATCAAATCAAAGAAACAATATGAGCATGATTCACCTCATGTTACAAATGACAACGCGTGGTCTCATTAAGTGCAATGGGAATAATAACCATGTGTGGAAGGTAGTACATTCCAAGTGCACATCCTTTGTTGTTGTTTCTCAATGAAACTAAACAAAGTTGTTGTATAAGTTTCAATTGTTGCATAAAAACCCATAATGATGACTAGCATATGTAAAACTTAGCCAAATAAATATGATTTCATATTGACTAAGAGTTCTAAAATATTTATTTTGGAACATGATGATTATGCAAGTAATAAAGATGATTTGACAGGTGATAACTCCAAGTGGTTTAAAAACTAGGAAATCTGAAATAGATTCTTAGTCTGTAATCAAGTGTATTACACTTGATTAATTTGCCTAATTGGGTGAGACCCATTATAAGCAAAACAGTCAAGAAAGAAAAATGTTTTCTAACTAAGCAAAGACTTGTTAAAGGGTTCAACTAATTCATAGTATGACTATGACTACGATGGAAACTTTACATTAGTCATGTTGCAAAGATCTATTAAAGATATTTTAGTGATTTCTACCTTATTGATAACTTGTTATTTGGTATGATTTTAGGGTACTTTTGAACCTTGTTTTCGTGATTATTCGACATCAAAGTTCATTATTTATCCTATTTTTATACAAATTTTGTACCATCCATGCTTCACGGGTTGTTTGTGTTTTTGATGTAATGTAGCTATTTTTAGCACTATATATGGACGTGATCAAGCATGAGTGAACAAGGAGAAGGGAAATCTTGGTTGATAGAGCAATTAAGGAAGAAGGATGAGTGCCTTAAAGAGAAATGAAAAGCTTTTGGAAAGTTTTGGAAGGATTTTTGCACTAAGGTCAACTTCAACTGACCATAACTTTTGTTCCACTCAACATTTTGAAGTGATTCAAATTTGAGATTAAAGTTCATCTCAAGAGCTTTCCAACGACTGGTCACATGCCTTATTCCGATGAGTAACGAAGAAGTTATGACCTTTCGAAAATAAGTTGTTTCGCTAGAAAAGAGCTGCACGTCCGTGCCAATAAGTGGCACGTCCGTGCAAGTCACTGCACGTCCGTGCCAAATGAAGCACGTCCGTGCAAGGTCAGGCAGTAGTTACTGGTCGTATTTTAACAGGTCTGCATGTCCGTGCAATCTTTGGCACGTCCGTGCCGACCTATAGACGGGTCGTTTCCTCGTGTTCTCCGTCCTTTTACTTGGGTGTTATATAATACCTCTTTGGCTTCATTTGTAAAAAAAAGGATCTTCTTACAGTAGTTATAGCTTAGGTTAGGATTTTTAGAGAGAGAAACTCTCATTTTCTAGAGAGAGAAAGTGTGAAAAACTTGTTGAAAGCTTGGAATATGAAGAATTGAAGGAAGGAAACTTGAAGATTTGATTATTTCTTGCATTATCAATGAGAATTTCTTACTCTCTCTCTTATTTTATTGCTTTAATTACTTATTTTTGTATCTTTTCTAGTTTTATTACTTGTTTATGTTAAATTAGTGTTTGGATTCATGTTCTTAGTAGTTTACTACTTTAGTTTTGCAATTTATAATGATGTGTGAGTAGTTCTTTTACTTGGGATGGTTGAAACCATTGATGAATTCACAAATACTTGTTTGCATGTGTTGATTTAGTTAATGTGGGATGTTAATTAGTTAAGTTTAAGTGGTTTCATTGTTAGTTCTTATAAGTGGCCATTGCTAGAACTATTTATCTAAGCTTTCTCAACGAAGGATCGAGAGATGAACTTGAGTTAGCTCCCTTATGCTTAATTGACTTGAAATGCCATGAGAATAGGAATTTCCAGTCAAGGGAATGTTTATGTCATCGTGATTATGCTTTAACACTTGTTTTATGCTTTGTAACCACGAGAGTAGGTTGTATTCATAACTCAAGTAATCCCTCTAGCTTGAGAGAGTAGTTGGGTGCCTTAGATGACTTCCCTTAATTTATCCCCAAATTTCTATGTTTTGTATGTTAAATTGTAGTTTGTGAATGACTTAATTGGTGGATACCTTCCCAAGATCCTTTTTATTATTGTTTGTAGTTTTTCTTTATAACTCAAAACCCAAAAAGACTTGACTTAGCTTATCACAAATTGATACTTGTTAGTGCTCCCCTTATTCCTTGTGGGATCGACCCTTACTTGCCCTTTCTACCCATTAGAAAGTCCAAGTTAGGTTATTATCTTTGGTAGGCTCGACGACGGCCTATTAAATTTTGGCACCGTTGCCGGGGATTTCGGTTGACATTGGCTAGGTATTGATTAGATGAGTCTAGGTCATTGTACATTTTATTTTTATTTTTCTCTTTTTATTTTTTTTAAATTATTTTTGGGGTTTCTTCCATTGAAATAAATGGCAATTTTTTCCCTTCCACAATATGAGAATGAAACATTTTGGAGATAATACCATAGGGTTAATGAATATATTGTTTATAATTATGGTGATAGTCTTCTAAAAGTGGATATTTGTGAAGTAATTTTTGATGGTTTAAATGATGAAATGCGAGTTGTTGTTGAATCTATGTCCGAAGGTCAATATATGTTTAATACTTTTAATGAGAATTTTAGTATGTTTGAGTGGCTAGCTAAAGATACTTATGATTGGGAGATGGCTAGTCATGAGACATATGACCATTTTAATGATGCAAACTCATTTGAAGAATGTGGCGATAATGTTTTGGATTCTAATGTTTTGAGATTTAGTGATGCAAATTGTCAAAATTCTCCAAATTTTTTCTTGGATTCCAATTTTATGTCATGTACACCTTATGATGTGGCTAATGTGCATAATGTTGACACCCCTTCCCAATGTGATTTTCGAAATTTCTCCCATCCTCAAGAACCCAAGTCTTCTTTAGAGCTTGCTTTATAACGTTTTTTGGAGGGTTGTGAAGAGTTTAGGAATCTAATGGACATAAACAACACTTGTACATCCATGAATCATTATAGTGAAGCTTCTAGGGTTCAAATGAATGAAAATGAAAATTTTGAGAAGCCTGTTCTTAAAAACCTTTGGTTGATGACCCTATTTTTCCAAATATCATCAATTTGCATAATGAGCCTAATGTNGTTTACAAGTTCCTAAAACTTTTTGGCGACTCTTTTGCTCTATCTTCTTTCCCTTTGGACGCCATCGTACTTTAGTGTATGATCATAGTGGGGTTCAAGCTAGGGGATTAACGCTTGAAATATTCCCTACACACCCATATCTAATATGCTTGATTTCTTTCATGCAATTGTGATTTCTTTCATGCAATTGTGAATGTCGTTGTTCACTTATTGCATAGGTTTAGTTATAACTACTTTGCTAATCTTAGCATCTTCATTACTGATCACTTTCATAATAAGATGATAAAATTAGAGAGTGTCATGGATTATATGTGATTTAGGATTTATTGTCCAAGTGATGGCTCCCACTCATTTTCATGATTAAGACCTTCAACTTGACAACCTACAGTCATTAATGTTCAGCAACGAACTTTCCATAGAAAATCTTCTTTATTATCGCCATTAAGGCAACAATATTCTCAACATATATTTTAGTAGACTTCCTGATGATGCTTTGCTTGGGTTTCACTCCAAACGGCTCACAATGATTTGGGATACCCTAATCACTTGTGATCATGGAAATTTTCTTTAAATTCCTGCACATTACACATGGATGCACGTCCATGTTACCATTATCAAGCCACGACTTATTTTTTAGCTCGTGCTTATAAACGACTTCCTTTTTAAGGATCTAATCCTTGTTAAGGTTTGTGCTTGCAACTTCAATTCTCAAATTGTATTTGTTTCCACAAGTCAATAACTCATCTTGTTACTTATCCAAGTACTTTGGATGTTTTTGGCCATAATCTAACGACCTATTACATAGATTCAGGTTGATTGGTACTACATACATACTTCACATGCTCTAAGCAAGTAAGTCGTGTGACAATTCCATATCACAGCGTACATGATGGATTAAATTGTAGAGTAGTTCTCAATCTTATTCCATCCATGTGACATTTTAGCTCATTCAGTTTCACTAAGTCTTGCTAAACTGTTTGCTATGTGATATGGTTGAAAGTCTCTATTAGAGTCTTTCTTGTTTGACTTAGGATTTAGCCTAGCTTATACTTAGTTCAAACATTTACTTAGTTTTATACATACGGGTCAAAGTCTTTTAAAGTCCTTCAATTTAAGTTTAACAAGGTAAAATCCTTTACACGTTCAAACATTTCATTAAGTCTATACAATAGATCTTAATACCAATATGTACTAAGTATCGTCTTTTGCTTAGTCCATTGTCGAAAATACTTTCAAATCTAAGAATTTAGCATTTGATAGTTATTTCACAATAGAGTTCATAAACTTTTCGTTGGACCTTTACATAATTTACTATTGCTCCCACTAAACTTCTTATTCATAAGAATTTCTATGTTTCTCCATAAGTTAATCCTTTTATTAACTTCATGAGAAAACATGTTCCAATTCCTATATGCAATGCTTTTATTAATCCCATAATGGATTCCTTGAGCTTGCTTTCAAATCTAGCATTATTTTAGATTTTCAAAACCCTTAGACTATTTTAAAGTTACTTCCAAAATCCTATTTTAGGAAGGCGGTTTTGGTATCTATTTTTCCATATTTCATATGTGCAATTTTGCTAGAACAATCACGAAAAGACTTGAGCATTCCGATTGGTGAGTAGTTTTTATTATTAAAATCAACTCCATGAATTTAATTGTATCATTTTCAACCAATCTAGCTATGTATGCATATACATTTCCACATTTTTTAGTTTTCTCCTTGAAAACTTATTTGCAATCGATGGGTCTTTCACCCTTTGATATGTCCATTTTATATAGTGTTTTACCCCCGTCCCATGGTAGTAATTAGTAGTGTTTTTGGCTCTTTAGAGCCACTTTTATTACTAATTGGTTTTTCTAGTGTTTTCGTAGTTTTGGTTGACTTTTGTAGGCATTTGCACTTTTAAAGCATTTTCCTGAGATATTAGGGAGTGACTACGAGCATTGGAGGAGCAGGACCAGTTTTTATAGCCCAGGGCTGGTTAGAGTCATCGAACCGGTGATTAAGGGCTTAGCATTTGATATTCCGAGGCATTTGGACCGAGTATTCAAGACCCGAAGAGGAAATCCGGATTGGACCGAAGAATCGGAGCCCAATCAATAAGTCCAAGCTAGCCCAAGTGTTCGGGCCCGGCCAAGTAAGCTACCTCCTGAAGGCACGCCCGGCCGAGCAGGGAAGATGAGTTTGCGCCCGTTCGGGCGCGAGAGAAGCACATATAGAAGAAAAGGTGGGCCCGATCGGGCCCGAGATTTTTAGAGTGCTGATTCGACGATTTATTTTAGTTTTAATTAGGAGTATTTGTTTTAGATATAAATACGATTTTAATGCTTTCGATTAGTATCTCCTCTCTTAGACTTTCTATCTCTACTTAGCTATTGATTAGTTTCTCTCTCTACAACTTTGTTCTTAATTCAACTCCTTAATTCTGATTATTTTGGTAACGATTTCTTCTACTTTAATCGCAGTTATTTACTTTGTTTCTTTTATCATGTCTCCTTTAATTGCTTTGTTTAGTTTCCTATTGATTGATTTAATGCTCTGTGACTAGGTTAGGCCTGATCTTTTATGCATGAGTTTGACAATATTGATTCGAGATTCGAGAGATGAGATTGATGTTTTGGTCTAGTTTTAATAGGCAGGTTAATTTATAAATGATTAAGTCGAGATTCGAGAGATGAGATTTAATACCGGTAAATTAATTATGTGATTGTAATAAGTAGCGAGAGCCCTTTATGATCTGATTAATTCATGCATTGATGATTGATTGTTATGTTTTACCCTGTAATATTATTTATTGGTGAACCTATGCCCTAGGTCTTTTATCCTTTTATTTTCTTCCTATTTTATTCCTTCCCACTTTTACTCCTAGTAGTTTAATTCCACTTTTTAATAACAAATTAGTTACTTAATAACTTAGATTGCTTTAATTAATTACGAATAGAAAGACCAGTTTTCCTATGGATTTGACCCTACTTCCTTATCTGCATTAGTTAGAGGAATTAGGAATTACTTTTGATTGGGTGATACGACTTTAGCCTGTTAAATTTTGGCGCCGTTGCCGGGGAAACGGTTTTATTTTTATTTCTGATTGTTTTCTGTAGTCTAGGTTATTTCTTCTTGTCTCAAAGAATATTAGTTATGTAAGGCAAGTCTCATATTTGCTTTTTAGTTCTTTGTTTATGCCCAGGTTTTCCAGATCAAGTTATATCCCATTCGATCCTGAGATCAAACGATATTTCCATAGACAAAAGAATCTTTAAAGGTAAATCCTAGCGGGTTCTGGTGATAACAATAATTGCAGAGACCCTCCAACTGATTCTAGCGATTCAGAGGTATCTTCAGATCTAGAATCAGAGATGGCGGTACCTAAGAAGCTAAGTGATTATTTGCAGCCAAAGCTTACAGATTATCCACACCTTACTCCCACTCCGGCTCTTGATGGGGTATAATTCGAGATTAAACCCTAATTTATCACAATGATAGAAAGGAAGCAATTCAGTGGAGCTAAGGGTGAAGACCCAAATCTTCATAGTGCAGACTACTGTCAGTATTGTAATACCTTCGGGAAATCTGGGGTCACACGGGACCAAATTAGGAAGATTCTCTTTCCTTTCTCTTTTTGTGGAAAAGCTAAATTATGGTATAATGGATTAAATAGAACTGCACTTGGTATAACTGACTGGGAGACTGTTGTTTTAAATTTTTATAATAAATATTACCCTGCAGAGAGAACAGCTGTACTAAGGAGTGCCATTCAGAACTTTTCCCAAGAGCCAGATGAAACTCTATATGAGGCTTGGGAGTGATTTAAGGATCTACAGAGAGAATGCCCCCACCATAATCTGGCACAATGGCATTTAATCCAAGCCTTTTACAATGGGATTGGAAATTCATCTAGAATAATATTGGATTCTGCACCTAGTGGGAGGTTTATGAACCTTAATGTTGATGATGCAGGTCAAGTTATTGAAGATATGGAAATTCATAATTCCCAATATGGGAATGCCAGAGGCTTTGCTAACAAAGGGAAACATAGTGTCGACTCTATATCCTTCTTATAAGCTCAATTAACCTCTATTTGCCAAAAATTAGATAATCTTAATACTGAAAATATAGCTAATGTTTCATACAATTAATAATAATGCTAATGAAGCTTTCTGTGAAAATTGTGGAATTGTAGGTCATTGGGAGCAGGATTGCAGGAGTTATGTGGAGCAAGTCAATGCCTTTCAAGCTTATAGGCAGAGTGACCCATACTCCAACACCTACAATCCTGGGTTCCGGAATCATCCATATCTTTCCTACCGGAGCACCAATGTTCAAAATTCGCCACCTCAACAACAATCACATGCGCTACAACAACCATAGCATAAATATTACCACCCCAATGCTGGTCAGAAGAATCAACCACAACAACCCTTATCATCTTCTGACCCTGTCTACGCAGAAATTACAACGATGCTGGCTAGTATGCAGAAGCACATGGAGAGTAGAGATGCCCAAATTGATTCGATCATAGCACATAATAAAATTGTAGATAATCAAATTGCGCAGATTTTTGCTACTCTACAAGCCCGTCAACAGGGATCCCTACCAGCACAGCTAACTAGGCCTACGGATCAAGCTTTTGCAATTACTCTAATGAGTGGTTCACACTATGAAGGGCCCCCTATGCCCAGAGATGATGAACCTGTTTTAATGAATAATGCTAATCTTGATTCCACTAATCCTGACAATGTAGCTAATAGCCCTGCAAGGCTAAAGAGTAGTACTAATATTTTTGATAATACATTGTAGGGTACGACTCCAGGGAAGGTATCAGCTCCGGATAAGAGCAGTAATGCTCCAAAGCTAGTTATCAAACTTCCATTCCCCAATTGTCACTTAAAAACAAATTTGGATAAGCAGTTTGGTAAGTTTCTGGAGATGGTTAAAGATTTGCTGGTAACAGTTCCCTTCACTGAATTAATTACACAAATTCCTGCATATGTAAAATTCATGAAGGAAATATTGATTAGAAAGAGGTCTATTAGTGAGGTAGAGACAGTCGCTTTTACTGCAGAATGTAGTGCCGTACTTTAAAATAAATCTCCACCTAAACTTAAAGATCCTGGTAGTTTTTCTATCCCTTGTCATATTGGCAATCTAATGATTGATAATGCATTATGTGATTTGGGTGCTACCATTAGTGTCATGCCATTATCTGTGTGTTCCAAGTTAAATATGGGTAAATTAAAAGCTACTAATTTTACTCTACAATTGGCCGACTGTTCTTTTAAATACCCCTTAGGTGTTTTAGAGGATGTTCCTGTTAGAGTAGGTAAATTATATATACCTGTTGATTTTGTTGTTCTTGATATGGCTGAGGATATGCAAACCCTAATTATTTTGGGTAAACCATTCCTTAACACTGTAGGAGCAATTATAGTTGTGAAATGTGGAAAATTGACCCTATCAGTAAGGGATGATAAAATTAATTTCAATTTGAATAATACCCCTAAAAGCCCCATGACAGAGGAGAAGTGTTTCAGTGTTAATGTGGTTCATAATTGTTCTAATAAGCCCCAAGCTCTAGTAAAAGATCCCTTAGAGGCGATATCTTGTGTTACATCTTAAACAGATGAAATAGACAAATGGAAAAAGGAAGTTGATGCAATAGAAAAAGCCCTCTACACTGTCGGTCTTGGCTTTGAAGATGAGAAGGTGGAAATAAACAAGTAATTTGTGGAAATTGAGCTTGCAGTAAGTGTTCCGCCAGATCGAGTTGCAACTGCTCAATCTAGTGATAATTTTAAGCAACCATCGGTCGAAAAGGGGTCTCAAGTGCGTAGTATTAAAGAACCCCCAGTTCAAGTCAAGGACGATCCTCCAGATAAGGTGAATTGGCGTCCCACAGGGTATGTCAGGAAGCCGCGTCGTGGTCTAAACACCGCTCGACCAAGTGAGAAACCGCCCGACCAAGCGGTAGGCCAAGGGTCCTAGTTTTTATACTTGGTAAGAGGGTCGTGCGTGACCTAGATAAACCAGCGCTTTGCGGGAGGTAACCCGTATTTTCTTGCTTTTTAGACTAGTTTTTCTTTCTTTTTCTTGTGAGAAGAGAGAGGAGGGAGTTTAATGAGTTTATTGAGTTTTTGTACAGGTTTTAAGGAAAAGATTTGGTTAGAATTTGAAGAAAAGAGGAAAAAAATACCCCCATACTAATGTTGTCTCGGGCCCAATAGGGCGAAGCATCGCCCGATCGGGTGCGAGACTAAGGGCAATAATTGAAGAATTTTTGCCCGACCGGGCGAAGGGCGCCCGACTGGGCGCGAGAATTGACAAAATACGGATATTTTGATCGCCCGATCGGGCGAAGGGCGCCCGACCAGGCGCGAGAGTCAAAGAAAAATCGAGCGAATTTTCGCCCAACCGGGCGTGAGAGGAGTTTAATTTCTGGTATTTAGATCGCCCGACCGGGCGCGGATATCTCCACCCGTGTTTTATTCTTCTTCCTACGTTCTTTTCTCACTTCTTTCTTTTTCCACCATTTTTTTTCTCTCTCTAAAACCTTAAACTCTCTAACTTCTCTCTAAGATCTCTTCTCCATTTCACATCCAAATTCAATAATTTTTACATATTTTTAACCCTCTCTTAAACCACTACATTCCCATACCAAAATCCCCAGATTCCAATTAGAAAAAAATCTTACCCATTTTTGAAATGTGGCATCAAAGAGGTCAAGGACAATACTAGGGAAGAGTTCTAGCTCAAGTCATTAATACGATCCGGAATTGCAACTTCCGCAATGGCCGACCATCAGAATTGCTACCCCGGAGCAAAGAGAACGGCTTGAGCAACTCTCCGGGCGTGAGGTAATCCCTTCACGGTGGTTACACTGCCCTATAGTTTATATGATTATGTGAAATGTTCTTTGAACGATATAGGGATGAGAAAATTCGTAGATATGCACTACCCTACTTATCTTTAATTAACATGTGAATTCCTATCTTTTTTGTCTGTTGTAAATAGCAAAAATGGTCCGAAATTAATGTTTAGGTTAAATAATAGAAATATTGTTTTAACCTTTGTTGATTTTTGTAAGATTTTTGATTTAAATTCTTAATTACCCAACCAATGGAATGAGAATTATAAAATGGAAGATATTTATCATGTTTTGACTAGTTTATCGGCGCCTAACGCCCAACATGCTAGTGCTAGACCCATCCATCACCCTGTACCTAAAATCTGGCAAAGATTTGCAGGTGTTTGTTTTTTGGGTAGGAATGAGCCGCACAATGCCCAAACCAATGAATTAGCTGTAATTGGACACTATGTGTTTGGGTACGGTAAGCTAAATATTGCTAGATACATTATCTTTCACCTCCGTAGACATGCCTGGGCTAGTGACCATGTTACCACCCCAATTCGTCTAGGAGGCCTCATTACTAGGATAGCAGTTAAGAAGGCCGGGTTTGTAGAGAGTGGACCCCACGGTCTCACTAATTGTGGACCAGACACATATATAACTTCTAGGTACCTAGAGGACTTGGGTTGGGTACGTTTGGATAGCTTGAAAGTCCCCTATTGGTGTATTAGGACAGGGTCGGAACAACCATTGCCTATCTTTCCCCCGCCTAATCCCGAGTTGACCTCTTTTCCTCCTGGGCAAGAGTCTTACACATATGACCTATTATTTTCCCACGCTAGGGGGCAAGCACCACCAGTTCCACCACCAGTTTCATCACCCCAGCCTAAGCCCGAGGTAGTGCTTTCAACACCTCGCATGTCTCATGCAGCTCCACCTCCTCTCCATAGCGACTCTGAGACATTCTGGGATCTTTAGAGTATAGGTCAGGCCATAGGGCGCATAGAGTATTCACACAGAGACCTTAAGAGGATGGTAGGCTCCCTTGACCAGCGATTAGGGTACCTTGAGTGGAACTAGGGTAGAGCTCTGTATCCTATGTATGATGATTATGCTCGACGGGGCAATATTCCCGACGATGCTATTTAACCTGATTGGTTTCATCCCCCACCTCAGGGATACGATAGAGGTCCCACCGCCCGTGGTATTTATACTGATTATTCATCTTTCCACGAGTACGGCCAGGACATACCTTTTGGGGGACCGGCTGGGGGGGTGGTTTTCAGCCTAACTATTTTGGTGGTAGCTCTTCTGGTGCAGGTGGTAGCGGTGGAGGATTCTGCTCCATTGATGAGGATGATGAGGATTAGCCAGCTAGGCTAGTTCCCGAGCCAATGAGGACATTGTCTAATTCTGGCTTAGGGGAGATTTTGGATTTGGTATCTTTCTTTTTACCTTTTCTTTTATTTTTGGTTTGTTTTCTCGAATTAAATTTATTGTTTTCTAGTATAGTTTTATTGCTTTCTTATATGAAAAATACAAAAAAATTAAAAAATAAAAAAAATCCAAAAATACGTTCCAATGAATCGTAAATCATGCTTCCCTGTGCCCCATACTTGGAAAATATTGTTTTGATTTTTGGTATATTATGATAAGCATTGTGGATTTGTTGATCATGATTTGAAGTTTGATTGCTTAGATGCTCTAGCACGCGTTAATTTTGCCCAAGTGCTTGTGAATATAGTGCTTCACTAGTTAATTTGGTTAGGAATGTGTGATAGTTCCTGGTATGTCAATGAATTTGAGTATTGGTTTGCAACTATGAGTAATGTTTGTATGACTCACTATTATGCACATTGAGGAGGACGAAGACATTCATTCTTCTAGGTAGCCTTCAGATGGTTTAGATACATTTGTTCCTTTCTTGCTACCCATGTTGTTGCCTTGACTTTTTGTTGTTTATTAGCCACATTACAAGCCTATTTTGCCCCATTGGTTACTAGTCCCAAGCTTGGCTTGGGGGAGCTATTAGTGAGTGAGGTGAGGGAGTTTGTAGTGTGCTTATTATTTGCACAATTTGGGTGGGCTTTGAGAAGTTATTTTGTTCTTGATCGTAGTTTATTTTTGATGAGCTTGATTATTTAATCCTCTTGAGAAAAAATAAAGTATGATGTTATGAAAAAAAAAGAGAAGTTCAAGAAAAAAAAAGTGAAAAAGATAAGTGAACTTCAATAGAAAAAAAAGTTTAATGTTCAAGTTTTCAAAGTGAAGGTTGATCAAAAGAAAGAAAGACAAAAAATTGAGTTTCAATGATAAAAAAATGAAGTTTGAAGAGTTAAAGTTTGTTATTCGCTCAAGTGTTACATTATTATATCTTTATGAGTAAAATTTGTAAGTGTTGGGATTGTTGTTTATTTTTGAAGTTGTATTTGGTGAACTTTTGTTGGAGTTGAGTATGTTAGAGATGATTGGTCATCATTTATTTTTAACCTTGGTTTTATTAGGATTTGCTCCCTTAAGCATGGGATTGCTCTCACTTTTTCTTAAATATTTCCTACACTTTACCCTAACCTTACATTACTAGCTTTAAAGACCTTCCGACCTTGTGCATAGAGTTGTATGGATGTGAAAGTATTGTTTATCAATTCAAGTTATAATTTGACATATTTCGAGTCGACTAGTAGGTTGAGTGCTTGTCTTTTTAAACACACGAGAGTTGCGAGTTTGGGAGGGAATTGTTCACATAAAAGGGTTGGGAAGGAGAGCGATCGAGTACATCTTTTACTCGCCACATAAATGAGAGTTGAGTGTGTGAGCATTAGTCTTGAATTCTATATGCTCTTGTGGTTTGCTCTATTTGATAATTGTTAGGAAGGATGAGTGATTGGATGGATGAGATTGGTTGATGTTGAAACATGTTTATTAGATTTGCCTTGAATTATTTGTGCTTGATTTTTACTTTTTGGGGTGAGGCATGTATTTATTTATTCATTGATGAGATCTTTGCTTAGGGACAAGCAAATGTTTGGCTTGGGGGTGTTTGATATGTCCATTTTATATAGTGTTTTACCCCCACCCCTTGGTCATAATTAGTAGTGTTTTTGGCTCTTTAGAGCCACTTTTATTACTATTAGTTTTTCTAGTGTTTTCGTAGTTTCGGTTAACTTTTGTAGGGATTTGAACTTTTGGAGCATTTTCCCGAGATATTATGGAGTAACTACGAGCATTGGAGGAGCATGACCAGTTTTTATAGCCCAAGGCCGGTTAGAGTAATCGAATCGGTGATTAAGGGATTAGCATTTGAGATTCCGAGGCATTTGAGATTGGGCAGAAGAATCGGAGCCCAATCAATATGTCCAAGATAGCCTAAGTGTCCGGGCCCGGCCAAGTAAGCTATCGCCCGAAGGCGCGCCCGGCCGGGCGGGGATGATGAGTTCGCGTCCGGCGGGGCGCGAGAGAAGCACATATAGGAGAATCCACAGAGAAACCGGTCTTTCTATTCCTAATTTAATTAGAAGTATTTGTTTTAGATATAAATATGATTTAAATGCTTTTGATTAGTATCTCTTCTCTTAGACTTTCTCTCTCAGTTATTTACTTTATTTCTTTTATCATGTCTCCTTTAATTGCTATGTTTAGTTTATGTTCAATTATGTGTGAGTAGTTTTCTTTCTAGGGTTTATGGGGATCCATAAATAATATGAAGGGGTAAATTATTGTTGTTGATTATCATTGCTAAATTAGTTTTCTATTGATTGATTTAATGCTCTGTGACTAGATTAGGCCTGATCTTTTATGCATTAGTTTGACAATATTGATTCGAGATTCGAGAGATGAGAATTGATGTTTAGGTCTAGTTTCAATAGGCAGGTTAATTTATAAATGGTTAAGTCGAGATTCGAGAGATGAGATTTAATACCGGTAAATTAATTCTGTGATTGCAATAAGTAGCGAGAGCCCTTTATGATCTGATTAATTCATGCATTGATGATTGATTGTTATATTTTACCCTGGAATATTATTTATTGGTGAACCTATGCCCTATGTATTTTATCCCTTGATTTTCTTCCTACTTTTATTCCTTCCCACTTTTACTCCTAGTAGTTTAGTCCTACTTTTTAATAACAAATTAGTTACTTAATAATTTAGATTGTTTTAATTAATTAGGAATAGAAAGACCAGTTTCTCTGTGGATTCGACCCAACTTCCCTATTTGCATTAGTCAGAGGATTTAGGAATTAATTTTGATTGGGTGATACGACTTTATCCTGTCACCCTTCATGCAAATTAATCAAGTTTCAAACATGGGGTCTGTTTCGGAATTTTCATGGTCTCGAACCATAATTCGGAATTTGGATTTGTCGTAGCTATCTTACAAGACATTATTCCTGTACTATTTAATAGTAAATAGTATGCTTGTAAGTCTTAGGTTTATTTCTAACTTAATAAAAATTTGTAGGATTCAATCTATGCCTTTGGTGAATTCTATAACTATACGGGGCATTTGCATCAACCACTGAGTTTCAAGGCGTTTATGCCCTTTTATTATGTTGATCTTACTCTAACATTTCTGATGTTTTGTGAGTCATGAATTCTCTTTTAAGGCACTTGTAAAGTCCTTTTGAGTATTCTTGATCTAGCATTCTCACGAAGTCCTTTTAAGGTCTTATGAGATTCTCAGTTCTAGTTTGTTGCTAAGCTCGATGGTCATCGAGTTCATTTTCCTCCCACTTGTCGTTTTGGAAACGTGTTACTTTCCAGAGAGACACCACTTAGAGCAACAAACTTTATGTTCTCAATTAGGTTGTGGAGGTAATGCCCTTTGTTTCACTTGAATGTTTACAAAGTGACATGTATATTGTCTTTGGGTAAAAGTTCGTTGTAAAACAAACAGTTAACTCCCACTCGAGCTATCTTAGCCTTTAATGATCCATTAAGATCCCACTCAATCACTTAGCTCTTGCTAAGCCAGTGAGCTCCCATTGAGTAACTTAGCTCCACTGAGCCAGTGAAATCCCACTGTGGCTAAGAGTTTTAGACATATACTTGAAAAGACATTTAGAAGTTAATTCTATCCATAACTTAATATGGTGTCTTTTCTTAGCTCTGATAGTTTGTTTAGTGTAACATTAGTTCTTCGTGCAAATCTTAAGAACTTTATAAGAAGGGATGTGATCCATCATTGTTCGAGTCAATTTAAATGGCATCGAGGTCTCCGTGAAGACACACTATGTTCTTAGTGGAGTTATTTATGAAAATTTCAATTTCATAACTTTGTGATGGTCACGCTTGGCTCAAGCAAACATCGCTCGATCTAATCTAGATGTTTTGATATCTTGCCAAGTCGATTTTGTACTTTACTGAACTCTTGAACTATTCAAGGTCAAGTTTGTTCACATTTGATGAATATAGCCATATTCTTTCAAATTCTTTGTGAAACGTTGAAGTAAATGAATCCTCTTTAGCTTTCGGAGTCAATTGTCTATACCAAGAACAATAACTCGTTACTTTGTCAGTTTCAACAAGTGAAACTTGATTGTCTTAAAACGATTCCGAATTGATCAACTATCAAGAGCCTATCTAATAGAGCCTTAAGTACGTTCTTTGTCGATGTGACATTTCTAAAGATGTTCGGAACGCAAATCATGCCCATGACTTTGAGCTTTTGTCAGTTTATCATATTAAGAAAATGTTTGTCTATAATCAAGCATTCTTGACTCATGGTTTAGACAACCATGCCATTCAAATAAATTTGCAACTATTGCTCATTGCTTTAATTGTGAGTCTTTCCATGTGTAAACGGATCAATTGCTGATTATGGAACACATTAACCATTTATTTGTTCCAGCCTTAGCTTAAAGGTCTTTAAACAAAGCATACAACCTTACTACTGATGTAGCACCACTTGATTCATTCAAAGCTTGTAAGTCGATAACTTAGCTTATTTTCAATAGTTTTAGGTCACTTTCAAAGTGGAACACGATACTTTGTGAAGATAATGAGTTGCTAAGTTAACTTCAATAACATGAATTCTTTAGTAAAATGGAATCTCATTCCTTTTCTTTGTTCCTCGTTTCCTATATTTCTTATCATACTTTATCTCATAATCTTTAAGAACCATTTCTTTAAGAGTCTTTGACTTTTATACTTTGTTAGGCATAATTAAGCATCTAATGCGCCGTAAAACAAAGTTCCATCTTTTCCTTTGATTCACGCTAGAATTACTACATCAATGAGTCCTACTCATCTATATGTATTAAGCGAAAAGATATGTTGGTTGTCAATATTGACAATTTTGAGTTTGCAACTCAATACTTCATGTTTTATCAAAACTACCTAGTATTTTGAATACATGATGCCTAACCGTCCTTAAAAGACATTTATGAGAATTGTATTTTAGAAATGCTTTACTTTTCTTTGAGAACCATTCTCAAAGATTTCCTTTACCAATCATGGAAAGCAATACAATTTGATTTGGAATTCTACAAATATAAGTGCAAAGTATAAACATTTATCAAGTAAATAACATAATAAGTTTGAAAATTAAAAGGTATTCATGCAAATTTTCAGTCTTATTAAATGTCTTATCCACGCATTAAATTTGTCCTTATTTGGTGAGAATAAGTCGATTCTAAGATCCAAGGAAACAAAGAGTGGCTAAGCATGCTTTGGCTTGTCTTAGCACTCAATCTTTCAAGGTAAGCAACGCTTTGCTAATGGCTCAAAGGCACTCTTGGTTGAATAAATCGTCGCATCTAATGCTCTCTCAACAATTTATCCACTTTGCCACGACATGTTAGGACTCCATCACTCATATCGTTGAGTACAACAAAAACCAACTTGCATACCTGGTATTCCTTATAAGTCTAGGGAGTAGTAGTGATGCCTCGCTTTGGCGTAGCCCATCACTACTCTCAATAGGTCGATAAGTGTTGTTTTGAAATGACAATTTTACTCAATATTTAGGGACCTAGGGTTTCTACATTGGTTGATTTAAGTGAACTTAATTAATCATCAAAACATTTAAAATTCTAAACATGCATCTAACATATAATTCATATATAAATAATCATGAATATGTAAAGCATAAACATTTTGATGCATATTGGCAACTAGCATGACCCCTTGAATTTTTCAATTCTTCAAAAGGTCTTCTTTTGCAACTTCATGGTTTTGTCTTCCAAGAACCTCCATCTTCAAGACTTGACCATAATTATGCAATACTAGTAACTACGATTAGGACTAATCTAAATATTAAGGTACAAAAATACTCAACAGTACGCAGACCGTATTTAGATTTACAAAAATACATCACGGATCGCAGTCCGTATTTTCTATCCTAATCGGGCCCCACTAGTTGCCATTTTTATAAAACCTGTGAGACAATATACATTCCATTCATCCATTCATTATTTGTGAATGGCCCATGCATTTTACAACAATAAACAAGTAACAATGCATAAACACGCGATAAGTAGTAACTAATCTAGGTGGTTAATCCAATTAACATGCCTAATTAAAAGTAGTCAAGGTTATTTTAACCGATTATGTAAATAAGCGCAATTAATATTTAAAGCTCCCAATAAATTTCGCATCCAACTCAATTAATCCAATTAATTAATCCGGTAAAACCCAATTATTTGCCAAAATAAAATTTGTAAATGCCGCTCTTGAAAAATCGAGGCCTAGCCTCAAAAATTTATTAAAATAATTAAAACCAAATTATTAATAAATAATTAAAATAGCAAAATAAGCAAAGTAGTCCAAAATATCCAAGTGCCTAGCACTAAGATTTGGAGTGCTCACAACTCGCACACAACCCGCACGATCTCATTGCAACACATTGCTTCACAAGAAATGTCTACGCATATTCCCCTTAATGATGTACCAAGCTATGCACAAAAAAACAATCCTCAAGTAAGCTCTAATGTAAGCACCTTAGGCGGCTTACCCACGACAAGTCACAAGGCTGCCATGGTGCGCCAAGGGCTGCACGTGCAGCAGCCACCATGAGCATGTGCACAATTTCGAGGCGCCTAGTAGCCTCGGAAGCCCCATGTGGGTTGCGTGAGAAACCCGGCTGGCCGAGAGAATGCTAGGGCCTTTAGGCCTCGATTTGATGCTCATGCTTTAGAAAAAATCCCGACTTTGTGTGACATATTTAATCAATTACTAAATTAATTTTAGAATCAATTAATTTTGAGGAAAACTGAAAATTATAACAAGTCCAACTTAAATAAATTCATCCAAGTGAATGAAACCAAAATTATTCCAAGAACCATTCTTCAATAAAATTAGTTTAACTTGGTGCAACAAAAATAAGAAGGAAATTACTCACTATTAATTCAATTAATTTAAATTAATATTAAGTTTTGACAAAATAAAAGGGTCTTGGAAAAATGAGCATAAGTTCAATAAAGATTCAAACTTTAATACTTGTGAATCCTTGAAAATTATATCTTCCAATATGAAGATAAACAAATTTCTATCACAAGTTTAAAACTTTATGATTCCAATAAACTAAAAAATGATTAAATCAACAAACTTCAACATAAAATTCATGGAATTTAGTAACTCAAAGTTTCAATCACTTAACATAATTAATGATTGAAACTTTAGTACGTGGAAGCCTCAAAGAACAACAATTTCACACTTAATGCAATTAATTTGCAATTATGTGAAAAATAAAACCAAGCTTTTAAACACAAATTACCACCAAGTAATTATGCCTAAAGAGGTTTAAAATTGCATATAAAATATGTATTGAACCAATTACATACCCACAATAAATATGCAATTAATTTTCAAGGTTAGAAAGGCTTTAAATTTTTCGTAAAAACGTAAAACCCCTCGAAAAATGCATTTCTGGTCGTTTTTTTGGCTAAAAACCAAATCCTAAAGGGTTAAACCATATCCATAACGCCTTTTCCACCAAAAATTCACTATTTTTGGGTCGAAATCTGGGTTCGGGAGCTGAAGTCAGCTTTAATACGAGGTTAAAATCGATAAAACGAGCTACTAATCTAATTAACAACTTATAACCAGGAAAATTAAGCCATAAAAATACCTTGAAAAATATTATGATTTAAAAAAAAAACGAGCGAGGCTCCGATACCGCTGTTGGGGTTTGGTGAATCCGACTCACCGCAGAAACAAACCCAAAAACAGTACCGCACTCGCAATAAATAAAACCATAAACATAATTAAATTAATCAAAAGATTAAGATAAAACGATTACCTTTTGGAGCGTGCTTCGCCCGACCAAATGGGCACTTACTTGAAAGCTTAGACCTGAAAACACGAGAGCCTCCCACTGATATCCCCCCGCAAAAACGACTTCCGACTTTTAGGTTCGTTGCCTCGATGTTAGTGAGGCCCGATCAAAACCCAAGTATTATATGAGTTTAAGGGTTTTTGCAAATGTAATGCCCTATTGAACTCCTACTCAAGCAAAGAATTCTCAAGCCATGATTTGGCTATTTATAAGGAAGGATAGCTTGTGAATTCCACTCATCTTTCAACGTGGGACTTTTTTACAAAAAGATCCCACATGGAAAGATTGATGAATCCAACCCTTAGTTAAATAAACCAAGGAACAAGTAACAGGTGTCACATGGTTAGGTGAGGACCACTTTCCTACTTGGTCCCCAAGGCAACTCACATGCATTGTGAGCTAACCATGTGTCACCCAACCTTGAGCCCCTAGTTGGGTTCGGTTGGGCCACTTTCTTTTGGCCCGTGTCCATGATCCGTCACCCGGGTCCACGACCCATTGCCACACGTGCCGCCACCGTGGCGCGCCGCCACGTGGCACGCTGCCACTAGGTGGCTGCCTACGTGGTGCTGCCACGTGGCCTGCCACATGGCGCGCTGCCATGTGTGCTGCTATGTGGCACGCTTCTATTTGGCACACTCTTCTAGCTTTTCGCGCGGCTAGGATTTTACTTGTTACTTGAAGCATTTTCCCGTCTTGCCAAATCCTAAATTTTGGCTCGACATTTGAGATTCTCCGATGCTCAGTTTCGACGCTCCAAGCTCGAATTTTCTATGTCTAAATATTAATTACTCGGACGACTCGTTAATTTCTTCTGAATTAATTCGTCGTGTCGGTTCGTTCATTGCTTGGGTGTGACCCAAAGGGTTCAGTCAATATTAAGCTGTAATATTAATTATACATTAATATTACTGCTCGGAAGCGGCCTCCACCTAGGCATTTCGATCACTTGACCCTACTGAATATATTAGCTTTCTAATAATTCTAAACCCACTAAGAATAGAGAACTAATGAAACACTTTTAACACATTCTCCCAATTAGCTTCAAATCCACCTTTAGTGAGCATCTCAATGATTCCTTGAAGGAACCGAAAAAATAAAGAGATAAAAGGCTACTCGACATCTTGACTAATGCACACCGCTCTATAGGCTTGACCAACATCTCCCTCCACCGATTTGTGACTCAACCACAAAGGTCTAAAGGTCTTGAGAAGGGTTGTAATGTAAGGGCAAAAAGGGTGAAGGTAGGCTAAAATTTGAAATTTGGTGGTATACCTAAATTGTGAAGTAAAGGGTGATCAATCCTCAACACCATAATCAAGCAATCACCAAACAAAACACCAACACCCCCAAGCTTATTCAAAGCCAAAATCACAAACATATATACAAAGAGCGTAAGAACGCTTCCCCCCAAACTAAAATGAAGCATTGTCCTCAATGCTTAAAATAGGGAAAAACTTTTACATCAAAATAATTTTTGAACTTTTTAATTTTTCACTCTTTGTCATTTTTGCCAAAGCTTTTTTTCCTATTTTTTCATTGTTTCAATTTTTTCATTTTTCACATTATTTCATTGTCCTCGCCTCTTTTAACTATGGATGGCTTTTTCAACTTGGCAATTTGCCTTTTATTCACAAGATATTTATAATACAAAATTGCATTCATTATAAAAACCAATATACAACACAACAACCATAATCTCTAACAATGATCAATTGCTTCACAAAAACCAATAAAGGAAACAAGAATGAACAAAAGACTCAAAATCTAATGATATGGCTTGAACATATGGTTTATGGCTCAAATGGTTAGCAAGTAGACAAACTAAAACCCAAAATAAAAAAATATAAAACTATACTAGAAAAATAAAAAACACAACCCCAAAAAGATGCCTTTGTCCTTCCTAAATGGCTCGGTCGCGATCTCGGGAGAAAAGAGTCAAATTCTAGATAAATCATACAATAGTCAAGGATTCGTGTGCCGCTCATGTAAAATATGTAGAAGGCTTGAAAAGAATGAAACCTCACATGGTTGTAGCAAAACTCACTATTAGTTTAGAATTTACCAAAAAGGGAGCAATGTGAAAATTTCAAAAACAATTAGAATCCAGCTTAAAGATCCCAAAAGTTCTAAATACACTACCTTAGCATACTCTATTCTAGAATCAACCAAAGATACTCTCAAATTGTGAATACTGATACCACATAGGAAACTATTCATTCAAAAGCAAAAGTTTGGATGATATTATGTCCGTAACAAAAGAATTACATGAAAAGAAAACTAAAAGAAAGCCTTAAAATCATATTTTTGGATTTTTGCATTTATGAAAAGAATGAAATGAAAAAGAAAAATAGAAAAGAGAAGAAAAGAAAAAGAGAAAGAAAAGTGCAAAGATGCATGCATGTCATATAAATCCTAATCGACAAACAAATGGTCACTTGACAACATCGTCAATGACCGCAAACACCCTTGGTGTTACAAAGCAAACATCCTCTAACCGTTCAACTCTTTCTAAACTAATCCTATTCTATGCAAACAATGAAAGAAAATAAAAAAAATAGAAATAAGAAAGATCTCACTGGGAATCTAAGCTAAGCAAAGAAAAGTGTGGTAAAGAAAGTACCACCTTCATGAAGCTCCAAATAGCATAGCAAGAATTTGCAAAACCGAGTAGAATGAAAAAGAGAAAATGAGCAATATACACAGAAAAAAGTTATTAACTTTAAAACAAAATAAGAAAACAAAATCAAAAATGAAAACCATAGAAACAAAAATAAACTAATCTACAAAATCACATCAAAACAAACCAAACAAACTAACAAAATCAATTATACACTTAAATAACAGAAACAACTAACACCTAAGAAAAAATCATTTGGGTTAGAGGGATTTGGATTCAAGGATTTTGGATTTTGGGATTTAGATTCATGGGAGCAAAAACCACCAACACACCATGGAAAAACCATCATCATCAAAACTAATCAACTAAAAATATTCAATCAGAATAACATGATATGATCATGGAAACAACTAAAACACTCAACAACATGAAGTATGAATCGAGACAAGCAATCATACATCATCAAGACATGAAAAATCAAGGATATTTAACAACAACAAAATTGGCCACCGAGACTCTTCATAAGACTAGTGTCTCCACAAGCTAAACAAAAATATATCTCAACATCCTATCAATACAAAACATATATCACATGGTAAAAAGGATGGAGGTAAAATCTCAAATAAAGGGGAACTAGTTACCACTATGCTCGACATTATTGTATGAAAAGCCAGATGGGGTGCCATAAGGATCTCATCCCTCGGTGTAGCCGGGTAGCTTACCATAATGGCTCTTAAAATTATCTTATTACCATGGGGACAAGGGATATATTGCTCGGGAACCACTAAAGGCAATGGATGGGTGGGATCGACATAGGGGTAGTTAGGATCACCCCTATAGTCGTTCCCACCGGGCACATGGTAATCATAGCTACCGTGCTCATCCGGAAATGACCTAGTCTCGGTGTCGGACCCTTGAGGTCCTTGCCAATATGGGTAGGTAACCCTCCCATCATCTCCCCAAGAATGTAAGGTACCGAGTTGAGGAGGAAAGTATGGGTAGTTAGCCGGGGGAGTGATCTCCCCACAGTTAACACTCGCATCATATAGTTGTTGTTGTTGGAGAAACATACCTTGTTGCGTTTCGGTGATGCCTCTCATTTGGTTGAATATGGCCTTGAAATATTTGTCATATATCCCATCCATTCAGACTTGCATGGCCGCCATTTGAGCACTCAAAGCCTCCATGTCGAGGTTGGCGAATTGATGTTGTCGAGGTGGAGGAACTTCTTGCTCTTGTTTTTGTTGTTATTGTTGTTGTTGTTGTTGTTGTTGTTGTTGTTGTTGTTGTTGTAGTTGTAGATTTCTTTGAATTTGTTGCTCTTTATTGAGCACATCTTCCATATCTTCATCCTCACCGTGGATGCGGTTGCTCTCGGGCAGAAACCATACATTTGGGGCATGCCGGTGAAGGGAGGTCAAGGAGGGGTTCAGAAGATAGCATCGATGAGAATTCCTCACAAGCCAATCAAACACCTTCTCATCATCGCTCTTTGCTATGAATTATACTTGTTTGAGTTGGACGATGTTGAGGCAAAGGGTGTTGAGATCCCCTACTAGAGTGCAAGAAAGAAGATACCTCCCATACCCAAGGCTAGTAGCCAACCTAGTGATCATGCTACCACAAGGGATGTCTCCTGACATACTGCCTCTTATGTCCAAACAATTCCTCATAAATATGTGCCCAAAGTTCAACCTCCCACGCAACTCTTCCTTGGTTTCCATTCATTCAACTCGCAATTCAGCTTGCGATATCTTGCCCAAATCTTGCTTAGGGAACACCGAGTACCCCAATAACCAATGAAGCACTCGTAGATGTGGCTGAAAAATGTCGCTTGCAAGGGAATAGCGAGCAGATAACTCATTCTTCTCCGAGATTGCTTGCCAACAAGAATTTTGAGAATACCCATCCAAGTAGTCTTGTTTGGAGAAGAGAATATCAGCCCCCGGGTTGAAGTCAAGGGCGGCATTGAACTCGGCCAAGGACATGACATGCTTAACATTAAAAAGCTGGAAGGTGATTTGGAAGTCCTTGATACCAACTGGAGTAGTAGTTAAAGGGACTAAAAACTCCCTATTTAGCTCAAGGTAGGTACGGTAGCGCTTGTTGACAAAGCTACCCAACCTAATGTTGTCGAATAGAACCCATAAGTCCTCATCAATGCCTAATTTGATCATGCTTGATAGATGGTAATGTCGTGAGGGCTTTATGGCTATTTTCTTGAAATTAGCCCAAAGTGGCTTATGGTTTGGATTGGCAAATTGGGTTTTGGTAGAGAAAGAGGATCTTCATTTTGTGTTTGGGAAGAGGGTGTGTTTAATGGAGAAGGTTCTTCAATGGTTATGTTTGTCTTTCTCTTTTTGGAAGTGAGGGCTTTCATGATCTTACACATTTTTGTTTCACCAAATTCACAATCACAACTCAACAAATCACCACAAACATAACACTAGCACGAGACTTGGTTCAACCAACCAAGTATACCAATCACCAATTACTACCAATACTACCAAAAATCAACCTTCCACAAATTGCAACCAAATTGCACATATGAGCTACACAATCAACAACAGCACAATGTAAGGCATAATAAGCAACAACAACACATATAATCAGCCCAATTAATCAATCAATCAATATATTCAACAAAAATGATACTACTACTATTCACAATCATCAAATAATCAAATTCTTGCTACAACTTGATATAAAAATGGAAAATAGAGGTAAAGAATATGATTATACCGTACTAAAAGCAAGAATGATCAAGAATTAGGCACCAAAATTCACCACACTAAAAAAACCCAATTTTCTCTTTGATGGATGAGATAGATCGGAGAAGAAGAAATGGAGGAAGGTAGTTTAATTTTTGATGAAAATGATGAGTTTTGAGTAGGAAATTGTTGAATTTGTGAGTTTTTTTTTATGATTTGAGGGATGATTTTTTATTGTTAGGGGGTTAGGGTTTCATGTTTAGAGTGAGAAAGGGTGAGGACGAGTGTGGGTTTGGGTAGAAATGAGCAAAAGAAAAAGAGAAAGAAAAATAAGTAGGTTCGGCAAGGCTGCTGCGTGACCGCACAGCAGAGGTGCGCGCCCGCGCCCTTCCTGCTCCTCCATCATCTTGCTTGCTTCTTGTGCTTGGTGCGTTCATACGTGAGCCTAATAATCTTTATCATCCCAAGATTATTGAACCCACTAAACACATCATTTTCTAAACCCCTTTTCGATGGGTTCAAAATCCCAAATTAATGAAAGCACCATAATGAACCCACCAAGCACAATTTAGCTTCACATTTTAGCACAACTTAATCTAGCTTACCTTACCCATTCATCTTAAAATTCAATAATATCAAGCATACTTTCACCAAATACCATGAAACACCTTCCCATTGTGCTCATGCTCATTAGAGGGAGTCGAATTTCCAAGAATTTAACCTATTAATCCAAATGCAAAACGAGTGAAAAAAGAAAAGAAATTGAAAGAAAACTAAGAAAAATAAATACAAAAGAAAAAGTTAGAAAATCGGGTTGCCTCCCGGGAAGCGCTTGCTTAAGGTCCTTAGCTCGACCCTTCCTCCAAATCATTGAGGGTCAAAAAACACCACTTTGTTCAAAGTGGTAAAGGGGAAAAACTCTTTCTCATTCCTTAGCAACTTCACACCTATGCTTGATGTACTCTCATTTGTTGATATTTCCGAAACAAGCTTATTTTACTTCAACTTTGCCTCCTTCTTCACAAAATCTCCCTTTTCCTTCTTTGTCTTCTTACTCCTTCTAGTGGACGACTTCTTACCATCAAAAATCCTGGAGTCAACCTCGTCTTCTTTAGGGTAGAGCTCAGACCATGGAGGATTATCAATCACCTCCTCATCCACGAGCTTAGAAGGCTCCTTGTTTTCTTCACTATTCTTATTGCATTCAACAATCACAGGCACATCATCACAAAGCTCAAGAACTTTGTTAGTAGAAGAAGAAATCATGCACATAATTCCATTCACAAGAGACAAAGACTCATGCATCGGTTTAAGCTCAAAACTAGCCTTATTATTACCAACTCTCACAGTAATAAGACCTCCTTTCACATCTATCAAAGCTCCCAAAGTAGCTAAGAAAGGTTTCCCTAAAATGATAGGTATGTTATCATCTTCCGCTATCCCAAGCACAATAAAATCAACCGGAATTGTAAACTATCTTATCTTAAGGGGAACATCCTTAACTCCTCCCTTTGGAAACTTAATAGATCGATCAGCCAATTGCAAAGTCATATTGGTTGGAAGAAGCTCACCTAGATTAAGCTTCCTAAAGACCGAATAAGGCATGATACACACAATAGCACCAAGATCACATAGAGTATTTTGGAACAATTTTCCATTAATTTTGCAAGGGATAGAGAAGTTACTCGGATTTTTCATTTTCTTGGGCAAATCATTATGAATCAAAGCGCTATAACATTTCCTAACCTCTACCGAATCAATCTCATTGCACTCTCTTTGGCCACTCAATATTTCCTTAAGGAACTTAGAATATCTTGAGCTTTGAGTCATGGCTTCGGTAAGAGGGATTGAAAGATGAACTTCCCTAAGCATATTATGTAATCTCTAAAATTGTTCATCAATTTCGTTTCTCAAAAACTTTTGGGGATATGGAAATTTTGGTTTGATCACCTCCTCTTGAACTTTTTTGTCACTCTTCTCTTTCTCGTGGGCTTCTTTACTCACCTTCTTTGACATATTGATCACTTTTTCCTCACTTGAATCACTCATCATCTTATCTTCCTCACTTTTCCTAGAAACTCTCGTTTCAAGCACTTTCCCACTCCTTATGGTGATAGAATACAAGGGTTTCTTAGGTTCAACTCCTTGTGAGAGTAAAGAAGAAGGTCTAGCATTAACACTCTCTTTCCAGGTATTAGCCAATTGAGTGATTTGAGTTTCAAGCATCTTGTTGTGTGCCATCATCTCATTGAACTTTTTTTCACTTACTGACATAAAAGTGCTTAAAATTTTAGTTTGGTTCTCGATGATCTCTTCCAAGGTAGTTTTAGAAGTTGAAGGTTGAGCATAGGAATTATCACCATTGCCTTGAGTTCTTGGAGAAAATCCGGGTGGGGGTCCCCTTTGGTTGTTATTTTCAAAATTCCCTCAATTCTGGTTGCTCCAATTACCCCAGTTTTAATTTTGGCCATTATTTTGGTATTGGTTACCATAGCCTTGACCTTGGCTTTGGTTTCCATACCCTTGGCCCTGGTTTTAATTATTATAGTTTCCTAGAAAATTTTGATTTCCTTAGTTTCTATAACCACCATTGTTATAATAATCAAAATTCCCTTGTTGGTGAACATTCTATTCCCAAAGTATATTGGTCTATCATATCTTTGTCCATTGTTGTTATTTGAAACAAAATTTACTTGCTCACAATCATTATTATCAACATCATCACAATTCTCAAATTCATGAGGACAATTAGAAAAATCGTGGTTATATGACCCACAAACATCACAAAACAGACATCCATTTGGCATATTACTCGAAGTTGAAGAAGGAGTAGAGTTAGAAGATGTACCTCTCCCCTTATTGTGGGAGGGAAGAATTTGTGATTATGAAGAAGCACTCTCAAGCTTTGCCTTTATTGAGGTCATCTCCTTTCCCAAGTTTAAGATTTGTGAGAACAAATTGTTGATGGCATTGTGATGGTCGATTGTATAAACCGTTGAACTGCTTTTACTTGTCGATTGACTATCTATCACCTTCTTTCAAATCCATGTGATATCTCTCCACATCTTCAATTAAGTCCTCCACTTCATCCTCCATTTTTTTCAAGACAGGGCCTCCAGCACCGGCAACCAAGCAAGACTTGCCTTGGGGGCTTAAACCTTTATAGAAGATTTGGATGATTTGATAGGTACGTAGGAATCCCATGGTTTGGGAACTCTCATCGATTCTCCTTATACCTTTCCAATCCCATACCTCATGAAGACTTTCATTCGGCTTTTGCTTGAAGATTTAAATGGGAGCTCTTGCTTCAGCCGTCTTCTTTTGTGGATGAAACCGAGATAGAAACTCCTTAGTCACTTCATCCCATGTTCCTAAAGAGTTTGGCTTCGTCTCCTTGTCTAACCATACTAAGGCACGTCCAATAAGAGAGAAAGGAAAAAGCTTAAGTCGAGTAAACTCTTTAGAAACCCTGTTAACCTTGATTATGTTGCAATACTTCTCAAATTCCTTAAGATGGTTTAGGGGAATCTCATGCTTTGCATCACTATATTGACGCCTCTCTATCAAAGTAATCATCACCTGTCTTATCTCAAAATCATTTGTCGGTGTCATAGGAAGAGCAATTCCACTTTCAAACCTATAAGCTCCCAGAGTTCCCTACTCCTTCAATGCTACTCTCGGATTAGGGCCCATGCTCTGTCGTTAATATTCTTCTTCTTGATGGATTTCCTCTCTTGGAGGACTTGAACTTCAAGAACGATTGACAACCCTTATCCTTGTTATAGTCCTCTCAATTTTTGGATCAAATGGTACCAAATTTCAATCTCGTGCCCCACGCAAACAAAACTAAAATAAAATATTAATTGCACGGCTAAAAATGTAGCCTAAAAGAGATAAAATCTTTTTGTATTTTTCAAATAAAATGGAATAGACTCAATCAAAAATAGCAATCACTAAACTATTCCCCGGTAATGACGCCATTTTTTACGGCGGATAAACCTAGGTCGTTGACAAGGGAATAAACACGTCGTCAAATTGCCTATCCCTTAATCAAATACAATTTATAAAACATAAACAAACCTAATACAAGTATAAGGTAAGCAAAGGGTCAAATCGCAGGGAAAAGTTAACCACCGTAATCACTACTAATCAATTAAGCTATATCGGAACAAAAGAGTGGAATTATCTAAGAAATTAAACTAAGAGAAAATTGAATTAAAGACAATATAAATAAAGCACCAAGGGGAATGAGTAGATGTAGGCTTCACTTGAACATGCAATAGAATAGAAACAAATCGATAATGAAATAAACATGCATGAATATCGATATTAAAAGTCCAATCTAGCCACCTTCTGGAGTTAATTGGCTTCTCCTAACATTGCCTCTATGCCTTCACCTTAGAACCATATATTGAGAGGTAAAATAAAGTAATAATCAATATATAGAAATGAACTTAGCTAAATCAACTTCCGTTTCATGTAGCAAAGATTCACCTTTAATCAACTAAAAACGTGCACTTTGCAAAAAAGATCAAAAAACAATCAAGCATGTAAAGACTTTAATCACCATCAACTTAAATCCAAACACTATAAGCATGAACAAACTCCAACTACATCAACCCCGTACCCTTGGCAAAGTAACTTCTCACTATCCATGGAAATCATCAAGTCAATCATGATATTAACAAGCAAAAGCATGATTAATGAGTAATTAACAAAACGAAAGCAATTTAACAAAAAACAAATAGCAAAGTAAAGAGAAAAGAGTAAGGAAATGCACATTCATTGAAGTTGATGTTCTACAAAGAGGTTGATTAAGCTTCGTCCTCAAATTCCAAGCTTAACAATGGAGTAATCCACACTTTCTCTCTCTAAAATGCCAAAACTAATGGTGTTTCTCTCTATAGATTAAGCTAAAAATCAGAAGATTAAAACTAAGCTAATCTAATTAACCCCTCAAAGAGAGTACGAACTATATATATGTTCTTGTAAAAAGAAAGAAACTTGAGCAACAAGGCGGAGAAAAATCTGAAACCCAGTGATGCGCGCCTGCACATGAGTTTCGCGCGCCCGCGCAAGTGTAATGCGCGCCCTCTCAGGATAATGCGCGCCCGTAACTTTGTGAGTACAGAGAAAAGAAGCCCTTGGGTGCACGCCCGCACTACAAGACTACGCAATCGCACAGCAGGTCGCGCGCCCGCGCAGAGGTCGCACAGCAGGCGCACAAAACTCTTTGGTTTGGCTCTATTTCTTGAGTTTGGCTGCGCGGGTTCAGGAAGGGCTGCGCGCCTGCATGGTATGTGATGCACGATCGCACGGTGGTGTAGACACCCAAATGTGTCTCCCCAAAACCAAACCCAGTGATGAATACCTTTCACGTCATTTGATTACAGAACAAAGTAAAAGTGTGGAAAGTCTAATGATGAGGATATTTTTATTAAATTATTTCTCTTTCTGTATTCAAAAATATTTTTTTTCTTTCCTTATTTATGAAAAATAGCAAGTCCAATTAGGTTTGGTCCATGATAAGGGTTCAATAATAATGTAGTTGAATTGGGTCGAAATGTGCTTTCCAATAATATATTATTAGCCCAATTCCGATGAATAATGATGAAGCTGTGGATTAAATTAAATTAGGCTTAATGATTTTTAAACGTGGCCCAATCATCTAGAGGAGGGCCTATTAATTATCATTCCTAAAGTGATTAGGATTGATTTTTCTTGGAATATCTAGAAGGTTCTTTTTAAATCTAATAAAATTAGGATTGGTAATAATATTTTAAAAGGTGATTTATTTAGAATAAAATATATTTAATCTGATTTAGAATAAAATTGCTTGGAGTATTTTAGTTTATTTTCTTTATTTTATTAATTTCAGTTTATTTTCGTATTTTATTTTACTTTATTTGCTTGTATAGTTTTTGTTTTATTTTTATTAGTTTAGTTTTATGTCTCTTATTTTCTATTTCATTTTATTTATTTCTTTTTTATTTATTTTATTTTATTTGTCTTGGTTTTGTTATATTTCGTCCTTTATTTATTTTCATTTTATTTTATTCTTTTTTTCTTTGTCCCAATCCTTTCTCGGTTTTGTGTGTAGGTGTTCGGGTTTCGTGTCAAGTAAGTTCGGGTTTCAATTTGAGTCAAATGCCCAAGCCCCATTTCATGAGCAAGCTGCCAGCTCCACTCACCCTCACCAACACCAGCAGCCGCCACCACAGCCCAAACCATCCACGCAATCCACAACCACACACACCACCATCATCCACCAGCTCCAAACCAATCAACCACCACCAACCCGCAACTCAATTGCTCCCTCACAGCCGCAATTGAGGTGCCACCACAATACACCTCTCCGCCGCAACCAATACACCACCACAACAGCCGCACCTGAACCACTGTCCACCAAAACCCACACCAATCAACAGCCCCTGCTCCATCTCCACCCAATTCACGCACCATCGCAACACAAAGCAGCTACCCAGGCCGCCGCGGGCGCGTCTTCATCTCCCGCGGGCACGACCCTGTCCTTCCACCCCTTATCTAACTTTCGGTAGATGCCCACGAGATGTCTGGGAGATGGCGCGGCTCAGACCACCGCGGGCGCGGCCTAGTCCTCCGCGGGCGCGGTCTTCTGGGTTCATTTTGAACCGTAGCACGAGCTTCTTACATGATATTTAATTAGGATCGAACGATTGAAGCTTGGTGATGGCCGTTGATCTTCGATTTGTGATGATGATGTGCGGTGATGATGGTGTGCAGTGGTAATGGAGTTCAACCACCTAAGTTCGAAGAAGAACATTAGAAGCTGGTTATGTTTCGTGGGAATTTATGGGTTTATTTATTTTATTTTCTTTTTCTTTTTATTTCTTTATTTTATTTTACCTTTTTCTTATTTTCTTTCCTTTATTTTTATAGTAGTTTTCTTATTTTATTTTCCTTTTTATTTTCCTTTTCTTTTTCTATTTTTCCTAGCTTAGTATAAATACCCATTTTTGGGGTAATTAAAAGGGGGGAATACAATGACCATCTATTCTACTCTCTAATTAGTTTTAGGAGGGCTTCTCTCTCTAGGTTTAGGTTAGAATTAGGGTAGTTTAGGGAGAGAAAGTAAGGGTTTCACCATTGATAAACTTGGATATTGAAGAAGAAATTGATCATCTTTTCTATAGACTTTCATCTTCAATCAATGAGAATCTCTAACTCTCTCTCCTCTTTTTTTATTTGCTTTATTTTGATTATTATTTTAGTTGTTGGTATTGCTTGTTAATCATGTTTATTCTTGATTATTTGTTAATTAATCTTGTTATTAGCATGATTAGTGAGTAATTTCCCCATTAAGGGGATGGTTGTGGTGTAGTTGGATCTTGAGCATGTTCTAGGGTTTAGAATTGATTTATTTGTGATTAAAGTCTTTATATGCTTGATATTCTTTAATCTTCTTGCAAGTGCACATTGTTGGTTGATTAAAGGTGAATCTTTGCTAACAAGAAACGGAAGTTGACTTAGTTAAGGTTCATTACTATCGATTGTTATTTAATAGTACCTCCTAGTATATGGTTCTAATGTGGAAACATAGAGGCTATGTTAGGAGAAGCCAATTGACCCCGGAAGGCGGCTAGATTGGATTCTTAATTTCGATATTCGAGCATGTTTAGTTCATAATTAATTCAATTTCTATGCCTTTGTTTATGTTCAAGTGAATGCTATACCTAAACCATTTCCCTTAATGTTTTATTTCTTGTTTTAGCATTTTTAGACTTTAGTTTATTTATCCCCTATTCCGGACTAGCTTAATTGTTGATAACATTTGGTGGTGTTTACCGTTCTCTGTGGTTCGACCCCTATGCTTGCCTTATACTCGTATTAGGTTTGTTTAGGTTGTATAAATTGTATTTGATCTAGGGATAGACAATTGACGACGCGTTTATTCCCTTGTAAAATTGGCGCTGTTGCCGGGGAACGGCTTCCATTGTCGTTGTGTTATCTTATTGAGAATAGTCCATTGTATATATTTTCTTTTGATTTGTTTTTGTTCTCTTTGTTTTGTTTTTGTTGTTGAAAAATGGCTTATATTTCTATTCCTCAATTTGATAATGAACCGTTTTGGGTGTATTTCAATAGACTTGAGGATGTCCTAGATGGTGTTACAGGTTTTACCAAGGGTGATTATTGTGATATCATTAATTTAGGATTAAATGAGCATTTTAGAGGAGTAGTTGATAATATGTTAAATGGTAAATTTTATGACATGTCTTCGGATGAAGCTTGGGATTTCTATTCATGGTTAGCTAGGGATAATTATGATTGGGAGAGGGCTAGACTTATGTTCGGGATTCTCATGCTTTTAATTTTGATGCTAATTGTCATGATTTGTCTAATATGAATTCCCATGATGTGCTTGATGCTCCCCATAGTGACCATGTAATGCATGATTTCAACTCCCCTCCCTCTATAGCTCAATGTAATGAGCTGCATTCTAATGATGATGAAGTGCATGTTCTTTCTCATATTGCAGCCAATTTTTGCATGATTCTAAAGGTGTGCCCCATAGTCCCCTAGATGATTCAAATGAGCAAGCTTTTGACTCGTCTATCCATGATGATTTGGACTTATTTAAGATTATGGCCCAAATATATCTTGAGTTTCAAACGGTAGCCCATAACCTTATGAGTGAGTTCATTGATAAGGCTTCATTAGAAAGAGATGAGTTTGAGATAAATTTGCCCCCATTCACTCTTGATTTTGAGATGGTAGGCCTTGAGAAATTTAAGGGAGATGTTGTTCAAGATGGTGAAGAGGAGGTTGAGGTTGAATCGCTTGGAGTTTTTGAGCTTGAGGGAGATGTAGAACATGAGGGTTCTTTATTTGAGGATTCCATGATTGATTTTCATTCCCTCATTAGTTATGTGAGATCTTGTGATGAGGGATTTGCTACCCTTTTTTCCTTTTCTCATACACCTTTCTCTCAAAGGTTTAACCATATCTCCTACTATTTTATGTTCCTCCTTTCTTTTCTCAAAGAACCTCTTAGGGATCCTCTTCCTATTCATGCTTCCGAAGCCCCCAACTCTTTCATTGTTGATGAGGAAAAGAGTTATAATGCCAACTAAAAAGATTTTTGTGAGGAGAGTTTGCCTCCCTATTTTTCTTTTTATTATTCTACTTTTTCTTCTTATTTTCTTGATTTTTCTTTTGATTCTTTTACCTTTTCTTTTCTCCCTTCTCTCAACCATAAAGTCTCCTTGTACTTTACTTTTGCTTGTCATATGAGCATCGTGTATGCTCTATTTCTTGATATGTTTGGCGGTGCATATGATAAGCTTTTGCGTTCTTTGTCAGGTTATTTACTAGATTGGTCATGCTTGGACGTTAAGCAAGCCTTTGCGGGAAGTAACCCGTGTTTTATTGCTTTCTTTTTCTTTCTTTTATGCTTCTCATTTTTGTTTACTCTCTTGTCTATGGTATAGGTACTCGATGCATATACTCATGTGCAAGGATTTTGGATTGAGCTCCTTGAGAAGAAGCACACCAATGATTGCTTGCATTTGGAAAAGCAACAAAGACGAGGAATTAGATGAAATTGTGGACAATGTGCTCAATTGCGGGTTTCAACACCCACCTCACATTTGGTTTACTCTTTCCTTCTTCCCTCATCTTGGATTTGCTTTCTTAATTGCATTTGGATTGTATGATTATGAATTGTTGTGTGAATTAGTTTTCTTCCTTCTCCTCCCACCCACCCTTTGTGCCTTTATTTTGAGCATTGAGGACAATGCTCCATTCTAGCTTGGGGGAGTAGCTATTCGCTAGCTTGGGGGGGTTATCTATATCTCTTGGTGGTTTCTTAATCCATAGTCTCATGATTGCTTGATTTATTTCTCTCATACTTGCCAAAGTCTATTATTGAGATTGGTTTTCTATGTTTGGATGGCCATGAGCGCCTTATTGAGTTGACTTTTGGTATATGTAGTTTTGATTGATCATGCTTTCATATTGCACTATTGTATATGCATTCTTGAGTATTGTTGGTTTTGTGAATATTTGTGTGTATAGTGTCTTTCCATGGCATTCAAGGCAAGTTTCAAAATGTTTTGTTTTAAACTTGGACATAATTGGGCTTTAGCACCTAGAATACCCTCTTTGCTAGTTGTTAGAGGTTTTCGTGCACTTGAATGTCGAGGTTGGTTCACACATATAACATTGCCAAGGTAGTAGAACTTAAGGGCTATGAGACCTTAGCTCACTTGGTTTGTGGTAAGATGGTTGTCGCTCTCTAGCTAGTTGAAGCTTTAAAGGTGATTTTTGCTACTCCACTACCGTCATTTTTGTGAGGATGTGTCTATTTTGTTCTAGCCTTCTACATTTCTTGCATGTGTGGCGTTTGGATCCTTGGCATTGCTAGCTTATATCGAGAATTTGGCTTAATCTACCCAAGATCGAGACCGAACCAACCTAGGGGAAGACGAAGGCAATTAGGATTTTTGTTTTGTTTTATTATTTTCTTTTCTTTTATTTTTCTTTTGCATTTGCTCATTTAGTAACCCAATTTGAGCCATTTTCCCTTCTTTGGCATAACCACATTACAAACCAATGGACCTTTGCTTTATTTTCACCTTTATTTGTTTTTGTGAAGCATTCTTGGGACTTGATTTGTATTTTTGGTTAATGAAAATGAAAAAGAGAATGAAAAAGAAGTAAAAAACTCAAATTTTGGTACTTTTGTTTATATTTGTTATGTTCAATGGTTTGAGCAAATGAGAAGAAAATAAAGGAAATGAAAGAAAAAGCCGCTCAAAGTTAAAAAAGGCGAGATCAAAGAATAAAAAGAAAAGAGAAAAAAAAAAGAAAAAAAAAGAAGAAAATATTGAGAAAATACAAAAATATTTGATGTTAAGCCTGGGGGAGGAGTTGCTTGAATTTTTTATTTGAAAGTTGGTAGTTTATTGAGTTTGAATTGAGGATTGATCGACCTTGCTTCACTTCTAAGTTTACCACCAATTCCGAAATTTATTTCCATGCCCTTTACCCTAGCCTAAACGTTTCAACCCTTTTAAGTCCTTTTGACCTTAGTGAGGTTTAGTTACTACCTTTGGAGGGTAATCAAGCCAAGCCTATTGAGCGAGCTATCGATGCCAAGATGTCGGGTAGCCTAAATGTTTTTCATTGATTATTTCTTCCGGTTCCTTCGAGGAATCTCGAGATATCACCTTAAAAGTGGATTCAAAACTAGTGAGGACGCGGAAGTTTGGTTGGAGATAAGAAGGAATGTAAGTCCCTCTAAGTTCTCTACCCTTTGCATGTTTTATGTGTGTACCAACCTTAGCTATTCTTTTGCTTGGCTACCTTTAATGTCTAGAAAGGATTGTATTCTTGTGCATTTAGCCCTTTGTTTGTGTTTTGTTTGAAATGTCAAAACTCGAGTTTTCTTGATTTCACCTTTTCCTTGAATGTTATGTGTTGCCAAGAGTTGTGGGTTAAACCTCTTTGGAAACCCTCACGAGAGCTTACTCGTCCTCTTTGGCGACATGGGGGTTTAAAGGGCTTGATGCATACGCTAAATGCATCCGTGATTCCTACGAAAGTGAGTTATTGTACATTCTTTCTCTTTGTTTCTATTTTGTTCCATTTTCCTTCAATAATTCCATCTTGTTCTCTTTTGCCTTAGCTTTGCTCGAGGACGAGCAAAGGTTTAGCTTGGGGGAATTTGATGAGTGACATTTATGTCACTCTTAGGGAGTAGTTTTAGAGTTATTTCCGTGTTTATTTTCCCTTATTTTCCTTTTATTCTTTTGTTTTCTCTTTAATAAAGTTTCTAGTTTATTTTGGTAATTTTGGAGCATTTTAGTTTATTTTCTTTATTTTAATAATTTTAGTTTATTTTCGTATTTTATTTTACTTTATTTGCTTGTATAGTTTTTGTTTTATTTTTATTAGTTTACTTTTATGTCTCTTATTTTCTATTCCATTTTATTTATTTCTATTTTTATTTATTTTATTTTATTTGTCTTGGTTTTGTTTTATTTTGTCCTTTATTTATTTACATTTTATTTTATTCTTTTTTTCTTTGTCCCAATCATTTCTCGGTTTTGTGTGTAGGTGTTCGGGTTTCGTGTCAAGTGAGTTCGGGTTTCAATTTCAGTCAAATGCCCAAGCCCCATTTCATGAGCAAGCTGCCAGCTCCACTCACCCTCACCAACACCAGCAGCCGCCACCACAGCCCAAACTAGCCACGCAATCCACAACCACGCACACCACCATCATTCACCAGCTCCAAACCAATCAACCACCACCAACCCGCAACTCAATTGCTCCCTCACAGCCGCAATTGAGGTGCCACCACAATACACCTCTCCGCCGCAACCAATACACAACCACAGCAGCCGCACCTGAACCACCGTCCACCAAAACCCACACTAATCAATAGCCCATGTTCCATCTCCACCCAATTCACGCACCATCGCAACTACCCAGGCCGCCGCAGGCGTGTCTTCTTCTGCCGCGGGCGCGACCCTGTCCTTCCACCCCTTATCCAACTTTCGGTAGATGCCCAGGAGATGTCTGGGAGATGGCGCGGCTTAGACCACCGCGGGCGCGGCCTAGTCCTCCGCGGGCGCGGTCTTCTGGGTTCATTTTGAACCGTAGCACGAGCTTCTCACATGATATTTAATAAGGATCGAACGATTGAAGCTTGGTGATGGCCGTTGATCTTCGATTTGTGATGATGATGTGCGGTGATGATGGTGTGCAGTGGTAATGGAGTTCATCCACCTAAGTTCGAAGAAGAACATTAGAGGCTGCTTATGTTTCGTGGGAATTTATGGGTTTATTTATTTTATTTTCTTTTTCTATTTTTTTTATTTCTTTCTTTTCTTTTACCTTTTTCTTATTTTCTTTCCTTTATTTTTATATTAGTTTTCTTATTTTATTTTCCTTTTTATTTTTCTTTTCTTTTTCTATTTTTCCTAGCTTAGTATAAATACCCTTTTTTGGGGTAATTAAAAGGGGGGAATACAATGACCATCTATTCTACTCTCTAATTAGTTTTAGGAGGGCTTCTCTCTCTAGGTTTAGGTTAGAATTAGGGTAGTTTAGAGAGAGAAAGTAAGGGTTTCACCATTGATGAACTTGGATATTGAAGAAGAAATTGATCATCTTTTCTATAGACTTTCATCTTCAATCAATGAGAATCTCTAACTCTCTCTCCTCTATTTTTATTTGCTTTATTTTGATTATTATTTTAGTTGTTGGTATTGCTTATTAATCATGTTTATTCTTGATTATTTGTTAATTAATCTTGTTATTAGCATGATTAGTGAGTAATTTCCCCATTAAGGGGATGGTTGTGGTGTAGTTGGATCTTGAGCATGTTCTAGGGTTTAGAATTGATTTATTTGTGATTAAAGTCTTTATATGCTTGATATTCTTTAATCTTCTTGCAAGTGCACATTGTTGGTTGATTAAAGGTGAATCTTTGCTAACAAGAAACGGAAGTTGACTTAGTTAAGGTTCATTACTATCGATTGTTATTTAATAGTACCTCCTAGTATATGGTTCTAATGTGGAAACATAGAGGCTATGTTAGGAGAAGCCAATTGACCCCGGAAGGCGGCTAGATTGGATTCTTTATTTCGATATTCGAGCATGTTTAGTTCATAATTAATTCAATTTCTATGCCTTTGTTTATGTTCAAGTGAATGCTATACCTAAACCATTTCCCTTAATGTTTTATTTCTTGTTTTAGCATTTTTAGACTTTAGTTTATTTATCCCCTATTCCGGACTAGCTTAATTGTTGATAACATTTGGTGGTGTTTACCGTTCTCTGTGGTTCGACCCCTATGCTTGCCTTATACTCGTATTAGGTTTGTTTAGGTTGTATAAATTGTATTTGATCTAGGGATAGACAATTGACGACGCGTTTATTCCCTTGTCATCAACCAATTTAATCACATCTATAACTCAATTAAAAACACCAAATTACCTATAGATTATCACTAATACATGCTTCACCACATTACCAGCAAAGGAACCATTCACTACTCATGATAAAATTGAAAATCATAACAAAAGTAATCATCAATCTCATCATCAACATTGTAATCAAAATATCAACAATCAAACCAAGCTAAACAATAAAAATTCAACATAATATCAAAATCAAACATAAAATTGCATTGAAAAGGAAAGAATTCTTACATAACTTTGATCAATATCAAAGGGGAATGAAGATTTATATATCACAATCATCAAACACCAAGTTTCTCTCTCTAAAATCTAAGTACAATATCACAAAATTAAGAGCTTCTCTCTCTAGAATTCTAATCAAATTCTAACTCTAATGTAATTATAAGATGATTCTCTCTCTAAATTTGAAGTAAATCTATATATAGTAAAACTAACTAAGGAGAAGTTAGTTGGACGTCCAAAAGTGACCTCAAAACGCGCGACCTCTCACCCCTAAGCGCGGCCGCAACAAAATAGGTACGGAAATAGGGGAAGGAGAGATGCGCCTTAGCAAAAAAATTTGTATGGATATAGGGGAAGGAGAGATGTGCGGCCGCAATAAAATGGGTATGGAAAAAGGGAAAGGAGAGATGCGCGGCCGAGCCTTCCACCTGCATGACCGCTCCTCCTTCGCGCGCGGCTGCGCTTAAGGAGCAAGGGAAATGCCTTGGGTGCGCTCAAAGATGCTCCCATGAGCTCCACATGATCCATGTTGGTGAAGTAGTTTCATAAATCCCTTACAGTGGGTTCAACACCGTCTTTTAATGTCCACACGGCATGAGACCGCGGCCTTGAAGACTTGACTCTTGCACTCCTTTGATTTTGAGCTACAAGAGGGGAACTGAGATGCATTTTTGGCCTTGTATTCCCCGAGAGAATGAGAATTAGTATCTTGAACATCGCCAACTTCATAAAATCAAAGAAAAGCAAACAAATAAAGAAGAAAATGCAAAATAGAGAAAATACAAGTAAAACTTGAGAAAAGGAAATAAACGAGATGCAAAAGTAATTAAAAATCATCTTAGAAAAAGCTAAATGAGTGCCATAAATGATGCTGATCATTATGCGTAACGTTTAATTTAATTTATGCCCCTTGTGATAGTGGGGAAATTCATCAATCTACAACTGAATGTAAGGACTTTGCTTTTTTCTCTTTGTTTTTTACCGAAAAATGTTGGGTACTTTGTGTTTATTTTCTTACTTTATACTTCTTTTTGTAGGCTTTTCAAGATCTATTGGCCATTAAGAGCCATTTTATTTCAAATGAAAAGGAGCTGCGCAATGTCAAGTCTGCGCTCACTACTGCTAGAGTGGAGGCTCATGCCAGCAATGAGGAGTTAGTCAAGGCTAAGCGCTCATTGGACGCTGCATAGAAGGTTCTTGAGGAAAAAAAAATGATATTGCAAGTCTAAACAAAAGCGTTGAGGAATTGACCAAGAGTCTGGGTGACCTGACCAAGATCGTGTCTGAGTTAGAGGCGCAGCTGGTCGATGCCCAAGAGGATGCCAAAAGCTCCAAGTGCTTGGAGTAGTTAACGAGTCACTCTAAGGTGTTAAATTGCATTCTAGCTGATCGTTTGACAAAGGGAGATTCCTAGAAAGAGATTGACGTCTTCCTAACTCTTTAGGCACTACAGCTGACATTGAGTCTAAAATTGCAGGGGACGCTGAAGAAGGCAGGTCTACACCTGAGTCGAGGCCAGTTGACGTCAAGGACGCGTCCGACGCCCTAGTCGATGATGATGCTCTAGTTCAGAATGCTGATGAAGCTATTCGAGATGCTTGACTGCTTATGTCTTTTTCTTTTGATGTTTTGCTTGACTGTTGCTTTTTCAAGCCATGAACTTATGCTTCATATTAAACACCTTGTTTATGGCCGTTTGTAATTTGCACAATTTGCGTTCTTCGTTTCCTGTTTCACTTTGTTAGTAGAAACTTTACTGTTATATTTATGCAAAGTAATTTAAACTCTTGTTTTCATTCATGTGGTAGAGCCAAAATAGGCGAAATTATACTTTGATAAGAAGTTTTGAAAAATCTGCCAAAGTGAAAAGGTGTCTAAGTTTTTACAAGCTTTCTTTTTCACTAAGGGATTTCTGCGTTAAGGCCACTAGAGAGTCTGGCATCAAGGCCTCTTTTAAATCTAGCGTCAAGGCCTTTGAATCTAGCGTCAAGCCTCTATTGATTCTTGCATCAAGGCCTTTAAATGTGGCAATAAAGCCTCTGTGTTTGCCCCCAATGTCTGACTGCAACACTTGTATCTTAGGGTTTTAGGTGTTCTCCGTTGGACATTCCTTTTGTTGACCATTGACCAGGGGAAAACTAGGTCGTTATCTAATATTCCCTCGGTCACACTAAATTTATAACACATAACAAACCTAAATACGAGTATAGAGGCAAGTTAAGGGTCGAACCCAAAGGAACGGTAATGTTCAAGCACTTTCAATTATGCGCCTAAGCTAGGTCGAAGACGAAGGTGAGAGAGCATACTAACAAATAACAAAACAAATAACTAAGGAAATAAAACATTATGAAGGGGGATCAACAAGTAATCATGTCAATTGCAACAACTTGGAAAGCTCAGGCCAATCAAAGGTTGTGAAGACTAATGATAAGAGCAATCAATTGGAATCAAAGAGCTATCTCCTAATTGTTAAGCTAGGGTTCACTATGAATAACAAACTAAGAGAATCACAATAGAAACCAATCGATAATTGCAATTACTAAATTAATTATTCATGTCATTAGCAATTACAATGCAATCTAACATAATTCTCAAGGCGTAATCGAATTACACACATGCAAACCTTCACTTATCACTTTAATCTCAACAATTAATCAACAAAATTCCCAAATTAATCAAAATTAATAAATCGTAAAAGTTTCACCCAATTCCTAGCAAACAACTACTCAAATATCATCATCTATCAACAATCAACCAAAGAAATCAAGAATTCACAATATATGGAGAACAACGACACTAATCAAGCATCAAACATGAAAATAAATTCAAACAAACATGAAATTGAATAAAGGAATAAAGAGGAGATAGAGTGAGAAATCTTCTTTGATTGATTATGGAGATCTTCAATACAATTGTCATCATGAATCTTCAACCTCTCAAAAAACCATTAAAATTCCTCACTTTCTCTCTCTAAAATCTACTCCTAAAACTAACCCTAGATCTAAAGAGAGAAGCTCTCAACAAAGCTAAGAAATATGTGGTCTAATTATAATTCTAAATTCTAATTCTAATTCTTAAATTTTATCTCTCTCTCTAACCCAAAAATGGGTATTTATAATTACAATGTTAAAAGAAAAATAAAAGAGATAAAAATAAAAGATAATTAAAAGAGAATCCCAAAAATAATAAAGTCAGTGGACTTCGAATTATCTGATATCAATTTGGGAATTATCCCCTACTTCGCACATCAACACCGCAAATAAGCATTATCATAATTCGATCAACACACTTCATCAAAATCAAAGATGACAATTCAAAACCAGCTGCGCATCTCACTTGGAGGTCGAATGGGGCTGCTAGGAGTTAATTACGGGGCTGCAGACTGGAGGCGAGTTGTTGCGGGCTGAAGGTGCGATTGGAAGGTCGTGCGAAGGTGGTGGTTATTGCGGTTGGTGTTGCGCAATAGGGGTGTTCAAATTCAGGTACCCAGATATTCGGGTACCCGGGTACGCGGATCTTTGGGTAGTTGATAAGTCGTCCCATGTCACGTCCCGGATAATTCGGATACCCGGATCTGGGTACCCGAATTATCAGGGACGGGACATGGGTACCAGAAACTTTTTGTTTTTGTTTTTTTTATAAGTTCGTACCTACTAAAATCCTTTTTTTTTACAAGTTGTATTGAGGAATGACAACCTCCGAATCTAGGCCATGTCTGTTTTACAAATGAATTTTCCTTCTTTTTAGATCATAATTTAAAAATAATAATAAAAAGAACAAAAGGATTGAAGAAGTACAGAGTTTCTACACAGAAAAAAAATGATGATTATCNAATTTGTACACAGAAAAAAATGATGATTATCACTTGAATAATTATAAGAAAAATTATCTAAATTTTCAGATCTGCACAAAAAAAAATTACAAACTTTCAGATCTATACAAAAATTAAATCATGGAAAACGGAGAACTTCCAAGGTTGTTCTTGGCTTCGAGCTTTATATCTTCAAGTGTAATTGACACATAGATTATGTTCACGGTTGTTGTTTTGGTTTAGATCTCCATCATTAACTGATAATAGCAATATAGTAGAATTCAAGGGAGGTGTAATTGGTAAAGTAGTCGACAAAATACTCTCCTAACATATGGAGTAGTTCTAAACAGAGAGAGGAAGGAGAATGGAGAGGAGAGGAGAGAGAAATGATTCTTTGAGGAAAATTGGGTGAGGAAAGTGGCGGAGGAGTGAAATTGGGTGCTTTCTTCAGTGAGAAAAATGAAACCTAAGTCTAAGTGAGCTGGCTTATTCAAGGAGAAACAAAATACTAGTATTTTTTTTTTTAACGGGTATCCGGGTACCTGAGATTAACAATGTGTGCCCCATGTCCCGGCCCACAAAACTGCTCTTTTGGCAGGATGGGTACCCGACCCGAAAAAAAAAACAGAAAAATTTACTAATTTCCCATCGGGTTTTTTGTGGGTCATCGGGACAGGACAATCGGGTTGGGTTTTTGTGAACACCCCTATTGCGCAGTATTTGGTGAGTTGTGGTGGCTGGGTGTGGCTGCTACTGGTGGCTGATTTTGCAGGATATTGGTGGTGAAAATGTGGCATTTGTGGCGGAGCAGGGACTGATTTATGTTGCGGGAACAGGTGAAGTGCGTGAACAGGAGAACTGCAGTGGAGCAGGGCATGACGACCGCGCCCGCGGTGATGGAGCCCGCTCCCACGGGTTTGGGGCCGCGTCTGCGGTGAGCCCGCGTCAATACCGCGGAGAGTTCTAGGTCGATTTTGATGTTTTGGTGCAACAAAACCTGCGCTCGCGGCTTGAAGACCCGCGTCCGCGGCAATCATGGCTGCTGGGTTTAATTGGTGATGTGGTGGTGTAGCTTGCTGAGTAGTATTTGTTGTTGTTGGTGGTGATTGCAATTAAAGGAGTGGTTTTGACATCAAGCCTGAATATCGGAACTCCAAATATGTCAATTTGAATTGAGTCTTGTCCCGAGCAATCACCTACACGAACAACCGAACATGAGGGAGAAATAAGAGACAAATAAAATAAAATTAATAAAATGGAAATAAATAAAGTAAAATAAAAGAAATAAAACTAAAACTATGAATTAAGGACTAAAATCATGAAAAACTAATAAAAACTAATCAAAACCCAAAAATGAGTTATTAAATTGGAAAACCAAGAAAATTATATGAAAATATAAAAAGAAAATATAGAAAAAGGACCTTAATCTTATTCTTTTGTGCGCCATAAATGACCCTCATCAAATTCCCCCAAGATAAACTTTTGCTCGTCCTCGAGCAAAACAAAATCCAACCCAAGGGAAAAATGATGACATTATTCACGTAAAGAAAGAAACAAAAAAACTAGAGAGGATGGGAATATACAGTAACTCACTTTCGTAGGAATCACGGTCAATTTTAGCAATTAAATACAAGCCATTTAAACCCCTAGATTGCTCTAGAGGACGAGTGATGCTCTCGTAAAGGTTTCCTAAGAGATTAACCTATAACTTTCATAATAATACAAACAAGGTAAAGCATGAGAAGGAAATCAAAAGAAAAGAAAAGCAAACACATGTTCATGAAAGGACTTTTTCAAATGCACAAGCACAAATAAATGCAAATCTTTCTAAACAAGTAAGGGAGTGCACATTTCAAGATACCCGAGGTTGATTGAAACATAAATATGCTAAGCATAGGAACTAGGGAAATGCAATCCACTTTCATACCAAATGGTCTTACCGCGTTCTCGCTACTAGTTTCGTATCTTCCCCTAGTGAGCATCTCAAAAGTTCTACGAAGGAACCAGAAAAAGTAATAATTTTTAGGCTACTCGACGTCTTGACATTGCATCCCCTCTCCTTAAGATTTAATTCATAATTCCCTCCCTCAGTATATGACTCAACCTCTAGGTCGAAAGGTCTTTCCCAATGGTTGTCACGTAAGAGAAAAAAGGGTGAGGATAGGCTTAAAATTTAGAATTTGGCGGTATTCCTAATTAGTGAAGCAATGGGTGATCAAACCTTCTCCTGATAACCAAGCAATCTCTAAATAAAAACAAACTAACTCCCCCAAGCTTATTCAAAACTATAACCACAAGCATACATACAAAAAGCGTAAATGCTTCTCCCCCAAGCTTAAAGGAAGCATTGTCCTCAATGCTTGAAAAGGGGAAAAGAATCACATCAAAATATATTTCAATTTTTTCATTTTCACTTTTTTTTTCCTTCATATATTAAAAGCAAATGTCCACTCCTCTTATAACTTTGGCGACTTTTTTCAATTTTGCATTTATTATGTCCTTGCCTCTTTTGACTTTGGACGACTTTTTTTTTCATTTATTCATTTGCCATTATTTTACACAAAAATCACAACACAAACTTGTTTTCAAGAGAACCAAATATCCAAACTGCTCCACCACAAACTCCAACAATAATGATTAATTGCTTCACAAAAACCAAAAATGGAACAAAAAGAAACAAAAGGCTCAAATTTCTACAGATGTGGCTTGAAAAGAAGGGAAAAGGCTCAAATGGTTAGCAAGAAGGAAAATGTAAACCCATTGAACTAAAAAGGAAGAAAATTAACCTAGAAAAGAAAAATTACCACCCCGAAAAGATGCCTTTGTCCTCCCTAGATGGCTCGGTCTCGAGTTTTAGAATTATGAGTCAAGATTCTAGATTAGGTCCGCAATAGTCAAGGATCCATGCCGCTCAAGCAAATATGTGTTGAAGTCTTGATAAATAATGAACCTCGCATGGATGTAGCAAAAACTCACTATTGGTGTCAAATCGACTATAGGAAGCAACTACCAACATGCCACAAACAAGTATAATCCGGTTTCATGCTCCCACTAGTTCTAACCAACTACCTTAGCATGCTTTATCCTAGAATCAACCAAGAATACTCTGTGATGTAGACACCTATTTGTGTCTCCCCCAAAAAAAACCCGGTGATGAGTGTCTTTCACGTCGAATCATAATCAAATGAAGTGAAAGTGTGGAAAGTCTAGTGTTGCGGTTAGTTTTTAATTCTTTTCTTTCTATCTGTTTTTTGAAAACCTATTTTATGAAAATTACCAATATAGTTTAGTTTGGTCCATGGCAAGGGTCCAATAATGGTGTAGTTGGATTGGGTTCAAAAAGAGCTTTCCAACGATATATTATAAGCCCAATTCTGATGAATAATGAGGAAGTTATGGCCAAATTACTAAACTGGGTCCGGTTTGATTTTTATATGCGACCCACTGATCTAGAGGAGGGCCTATTATGATTTATCATTCCTAATGCAATTAGGATTGATTATAGTCTTCTAGAATCTTCTAGAAGGTTCTTCTGAATCCTAATGTGATTAGCAATGATAATTGAGTTTTAAGAGTTTTATTTAGAATAAAAGAGTGTTTTTAAGGAAATTATAGTTTTACCCTTCGTGCGCTTAAATGTCATCACAATAAGAAAACGCGTGGAAAAGCTGTCTGCAGCGCCGCACTATAGTCTATCGCCTGGCAACATGCCTGGCGTCGCGGCGACACGTCTATCGCTTGGCGACAGGCTCTGTCGTTTGGTGATAGGGGCGTGTTTGGCGACAACATCCTGTTTTATTCTTTTCGAAACTCTGATTCTTCTTTATCATATACGGCTGATTTTCATTATAAATAGCCTCCTAAAACCTCTGTTTTCAATCACCAACTCTCATCAAGAAATTCTTGATATACTCTCTCTCTCTTTCTTTTCTAAACTAGCCTTTTTTAAATACAAAATTCCGCATTCACAAGATCTAGACACATCTAGCCAAATTCGAAGTTGCCTTCACCCTAGACGTGAAAGGTTTGATTTATGAGGGTTTGGTCCCAAATCTAGTCTAAACTTTCTTAATAATTATTTAATTTAATTGTTTGTTTTATTATTTTTCTTGAAGTTACTAACGCGTGTATTTTGTTATTAGAAAGAGGTACGAGACAGGAGAGGGTTTGGTCCCAAATCTAGTCTAAACTTTCTTAATAATTATTTAATTTAATTGTTTGTTTTATTATTTTTCTTGAAGTTACTAACGCGTGTATTTTGTTATTAGAAAGAGGTACGAGACATCCAAGTAAGTACTTTAATTGTTTAATTGATATTATGATATAAAAATAATGTCTAGGTTGTTACTTTGATTCCTAGTATCATGTTAGGATGCTTTTCTTAATTTGATGTTTAGGGTGACAACAATAAGTTCCTAGTATCATGTTTAGGGTAAAGAATATAATGTCAATTATGATTTCTATGATGCCTTTTATTGTCTTTCCTAATATCCATGTTAGTATCATGTTAGGGCTATATATTTGATCTTTGATGCTTAGGGACATGCTAGGGTTTGTTATTAATCTTGTTAGTACCATGCCTGGGATCTTGCTATTATGCTTTAACATGATGATTGATTATAATTATGATTATTATTATAATTATTGTTATTATGATTGATGTTGCTTGATATATTTATTGTTATTGCTTGATCACGCCTTTTATGCATGTTTAAAGGAAATTTGTACTTTTAATCACGCTTAATAAGATAATTAATAATCTTGTTTAGAGTTAATTCGATTTTGATTCAAGTGATCGCCAATAATAGTTTTATTTGTGCATTAAATATTCAACCAACGTATATAAACAAGTTTAGCGTTAATCTATTGATTGCATGTTAGTTAGAAAGCGCACATGAATACAAGAAGAATAAAGTACAAGCCTATTATTAGGGCAGGTTCAATCTCTTTTAGGTTGGATTTGTACCTTCATCCCCGAACTTCTAGTCTTGGTTCCAGACCTATTGGAGTTAACGATCTCCTGGATCGTTAAGGGGTGTAACCTTCACCCTCTGAACGGTTTACAAGTTCCTAAAACTTGTTGGCGACTCTTTTGTTGTAGCTTCCTTCCCTTTGGACACCACCATGCTTAAGTGTATGATCACAGTGGGGTTCAAGTTTGGGGTAATGCTTGAAATATTCCCTACAGTTTTTGGCGACTCCACTGGGGAGGATTTTTATTTTAATTCTTGAAATTTATTTCGGAAATGATTTAGAATGAGTGGATGAGACTAGAAAAGTTCTAAGTATTTCATGTGTGTAAATTTGATTAACATTATTGTCATACGCATAAAAAATGTTCTCATTAGAAAGACCATCCGTAAAGAGTAAAAAACGTAGGATTTTCACACGTAGGAAATTTGAGAAATATCTTTCACAATTAGAATCGAAATAATGCTGTGAAAAACTGGAAAATTTAAGAATACCTAAAGCTACTGAGGCATGTAGGAACTGGCGTCTAGAAAACAGAGCATGTCACCGAAGATATGGCTCTGTCGCCAGGCGACATTCCCTATTGGCTGGCGCTGCGTTCTTCCAATACCGAGCCAGAAATATGAGTTCTTTTTTCGCCCAGTTCTTGCACTGTTGGCTCGGTTCTATTTCCTTATTGAGTTTTTCTCACTTCTCTGAAAACCATATGTGTTCTACATATGGACATAACCCTCTGGGAATTTATGCTCCATTTACCTGATTGAACGCTTTGAGCAACAAAGGGTACATCCAAGAATGTTTGATTCACCAAACCATGGAAGCAAGTTTAACTCGCGGGGTCCCATCCACTCGCGCCAACCCTTCCAAAGTTAAGGCTTCCGTGCGGTGCATCCGGACTCATAACCATGGACCCTCTTTAACTAACCCATATCCCGAAATTTAGAGAACTAGAGCCATAGTTAGGTTGCAAACTCATTGCATCATGTTGTGACTACTTGACTACTTGTGCATCTCTTACTTGTGCATACTTATTATGTGACTAAACTAACCTTTTGGTTTGACTTGTGTTTGTAAATAAGTCTTAATAAACTAACCAATGACTAAAGGTCTTTTCTTTAATTTGATCTAATAAATATGTCCAAAACCGAGTCATAGTTTCTTTAAGTCAACCCGAATTTTTATTCCCGTATATTGCACAAGCGCCAACTTGTTTTGGTCATAGCCGGAGTTCTAGGAAGAGCTATGAGTCGTACAACCTATGGATATGTAGCCCCGAATTGTACCGTTAAATTGGCGTTGGTTTCGTTCCAATCAGAGTCATAGATAAAAAGTTATGACTAAAACACCACAGCCTGTCCTGTTTAATGCATATACATGAAGTCTTAACTTAGTCTTTGCTTGAATCTAGTCACATAGTCTAGCCACATGGTCATGACGCGAGTCTTAACATGTCACCTACACTCAATAGTCTTAGCACACACTTTATATATGTCACCATGACCATGTCTTAGGTTCATGCATGAGTCGTTTTCCGTCATTCGAGTGGGGGTTCCAATCTATTCCCATTCTCTTCCACATTCTCTTCCATGTTGAATAGAGCTTGAGTAAAAAATAATAATAAAAAAAAATTTCCCTAATTTCCCTTTCCACAGTACTTGGTCAAGGAGAGAAGGGCGATTAATCAAGGACAACACCTTCGTTCAAGTTCAACTTTTTGATAAACCAGTGAGTCGGAAAAGTAAAGCTAAGAAGAAAATTGCAAGTCAAGAAGAAGTCAATGAACTCAAGATGCAAATGGCTGGTGTTACCAAGTTGCTATATACCTTAACCCTCCAAATTAATGACCCCGTGAAGCAACAACAAATGGAGCTCATGCAAGAGAGCTTGAGTAAGATATCCAATGTTACAGGTTCTAGGGCATTAGTTCACAAGGGGTCTAAGTGGACAAGGAGCTTCTTCCGTAGAAGTTCAATGCCAGTGATGTTCCTAATTTAAGCCTACTGACAATCCTTACTTTCATTTAAGGTCCTTTGAAACTGTAATGAACATTAAAGGGATTAATAAGAATATTTTTCACTCTTTATCGCCGCTATCTCTTGAAACCATTTGTCAACATTGGTTCTTCTCCCTTAATAAAGAGAAGACCGCTACCTGGGATGGAATAAAAAAATGCTTTCATTGATAGATATAAGTGTAAAATTCAAATTGAAACCGATCATAGGCAACTTGAGATGCTAAAACAAAAAGAAAACGAAGGGCTCACCTCCTTCAACAAGTGGAGGGAAACTTCCGCTAACATGATCGAAGTCCCTACTAAGAAAGAATCCGTGAGGATGTTCATACAAAATTTTACAAGAAAAGTATTCAAAGCACTTAAAATATCAACACAACTTGAATACTTTCAAGGCCGTCTATTACATAGACATTGAGATTGAATATGACCTCGCAAAGCAAAAAGCTACTAACAATAGTAATCACAGTGGTTTGAAAGGAAAGAAGAACGACAATACTTCTTCTTCTGAAAACGCCCACTCTAGTAACAATGTTAGTACCTTTGATCTCAGTGAAAATTTTAGCCATGGATAACCAAGGATCTAAGAAGCAACTAAGGAAAGAATTTACCCCCATTGGGATGAGCTACGATACTGCCTTCGATCGACTCCATACTAAGGGACTCATTACTCCCATTGGACCTATTCAAGATCCCGCACCTGAAAAAAGAGATTGCCTAGTTGGAATCCAGATGCACACTGCAAATACCATCAAGGAAGGGGTCATACTACTAAGAGCTATTGGAAGCTAAAAGAGGCTATCCAACATTTGATTGATAATAACAAGCTTCCCATACCTCCTTCTAGCAAGAAGAGCGAGTGATGATAAAGCAAATGATATAAGACAAGAGGTGAGCTTCAATGACAAGATTTCGTGACCTCCTTTTTTCTATTTCCTTTATTTATCCCTTCCCCAATAATTCTAGCATAGGCACCTTTTTTCCCCCTAGATTTATTTTGTAAGATCAGTCTTTCTTTTCCTATAATAAAATGAGCATTTATTTTCCTGCAAATGATCATTTCATTACATCGCATTAAAAAAAAAACAAACAAACCATGTCAAACTAAGCATAAGGTATACCAATGATTTGAGGCACCCCTTGTAGCTGATCATATCATCTTAACCCTTTCAGATATAGATCATTTCTTGATAAACCACTTTGATCCTCGTCTAACGATAGACCTTCCTTTCTATAATCTACAACTGTTTAACCTTGGGATGGGACAGTGTGCAATTTATGCAATTTTAAAAAGCTTGAGTGACTTCAAAAGATTAAAATAGCAAAAAATAAGCAAAAAAAAAATAAATAAAAGTGTACAAAAGGGCAAGTGTTCCAATGTCTTTGACATGAACATGTGTTTGATATGAACACGTCTCAGATTGCATTTCTTATCGAGTGCTCGATACCGTGCCTGAGAAACATGAATGCCAAGTGAGTGATAGACCGCATGATCGGGATTGCCCACACTTACAAAAATAAAATAAATGCTAAAGCAAAAAAGAGAGCAAAATATAATAAAAAAAGGGAAATTCTCAATGGTGAACTCCACTTTCTCCATTTTACTAATACAAGTGGTAAACAATCTTAAAATTAATTATCAATGGTAAACCTCACTTAGAATTAATAATCAAATGGTAACCTTAATTGTAATATAACCTGATTATTTAACTAGTGTGGTTAAGTACAGCTGTAATTACTAACTTATCCCTAAAAATAAGATTTCCCTCCAAAATTATATCCCTAATTCCCTCCTAAACGATTCTCCCCTCCCATATTCTATATCTTTTCCCCTAATTTCCCCCAATTCCTATGAACCCTAATTTTCAATTTCTTCAATTCTCTCTGTCTGCCAGCAATTACCCCCAATTTCCACTACTTTCGATGAGGAATAGTCGCTCGTCTACTGGTAGGAAGGCAATCACCATGGATGATAGCATTACGTGGGTGAAGCATACTTGTTGTGACTGTTCTCCTCCCCAAATTGCTGCTGTTATGATATAAGAGACAACTAGAAACCCACGAAGGTTGTTCATCAAGTGCAAAAGCTGCGATTTCTTTGCCTGGTTGAAGGAAGGGGATATAATTAGGGTCAGGGAGGAAATGGAGGTAGAGTCTACTGGTACTGTTTTGGGTGTAATTGATAAGGTTGATGAGCTGTTGAAATTTATCAAATTGATTGTGAAGGTTGCCCTGATAATGTATTTTGTGCTTTTATTTGTAGTTTCTAAGTGATGATTAAGGTTGTTATGATGGTGGGGGTATGTTAGAACAAAGCTGAAATTATGTACTGCATTTTCATGAATAAAAGCAAGTTATTTTTCAACAGATTGTTAATTGATTATGCTTAAAGTATTCAAGAACTAATGCTCGCTTATCCACTTTGAACCAAAACTCACAGCACAAATAATTGAACATAAACTGATATAATAAAGCAATAATAATCACAGCACAACTTGTTCAAATAATTAAACATAAACAGATATATTATGCTTAAACTATACTTGTTCAAAAAACAACCAAAATAAAGAGGTTCATGGCAGGATTTGGCTTCCTACAATTGTTTGACTACAAAAAAAACAGCCATACATTACAATTAAACTTCCAAATGCTTGAATTTAACAAGGCTGTGATGCTGAAACTCTTGACTTTGCCCTGGTCCTAGGTGACTGTCTTAGTGGCTGTGATGGAGATGCTACGGTAGCTGGCTCATGTTGGCGTAGACTGACTCCTTTCCTTGTCTTTGGAGGTTGCTTTAAGGTTGCTCAAGTTTTGGCTTGCTTTGAAGCTTGCTTTGGGGTTTGTCCAGTTTTGGCCTTTTCTTTCCTAGTGATTCCACCTTGACATGTTTGTGCATTGTGCCCAAACTGTTGGCACTTGCTACATTTCACAGTCTTAGACCTTTTCCCCTTATCCTGCTCCCCTTCTTCTCTCCTTCTGTTCCTAGTAGGCCTTCCAATCCCTCTCTTCATTGGTGGTAGTCTAATCTCTTCATATGTGCTGTCAGGCAATTGCTCTGGGTCTGGTATCACTTTGATGTTGTGTGCATAGGTGAGCTTGTTCCTGTGGACTGAGTACCACTCACTTATATAGTTCCTAAGGTCATCATGTGAGTGCAAAATTGCTCTCATTGCATGTTTGCAAGGCAATCTAGATAATTGCCATGCATTACACACACATGTTTTGTCCTTTAGGTTCACAGCAAGCACAGATCTGCCATCTAATACTTCAAATAATCCATCACCTGATTTCAAGCATTTACATGACCTAGATACAAGCCTGATAACCTGAATTCTTTTCATTATGTTAGGGCAAAAATCATCAACCCATGTCTCACAAGCTTCCCTCCTAGTTGCCATTCTTACTATAGTTAACCTCCTTATACCTACATACAAGGTACATAATATATATATTAGCATTTGTTATAGTTTCAAAATTAACCATTTTTTATCAATAATGTTACCTTCAAGCAAGGTCAACACAGGTCTGCATCTATCCACCCCCAGAGTAGAATTGAAGCTTTCTACAAAGTTTGATTTGTTGATGTCATTCTTGATGGCTGGATTGAATGCATACTTTGTCCAAGTTGATTGTGGGCTTAGTTTTTCAATATAAACTAAGGCAAGTGGATTTTCCTTCTGTAAATCTTTCATGGCTTTCTTGAATGTAAAAGGGTTATATGCCCCAGTAGCTTTCCAAAATAGCTGAAACATAAGCAAGCCAGGAAATTGGCCTTTGCAGTTTTTAACTAAATGCTTGCAACAGTAACCCCTCCCCACCTTAGGCCAAATTTCGGTTAAAGCTGGATCAATAGCCTGTACATAAAGCACAAGCAATAATATTTGCATCATGATATAAAACACATATCATTTAACAATTGTAGCATTGTTACCTTTTGTTTGTCATAAAGTATGCACCATTCATCTCCTCTTCCAGAATCTTGTAAAGCCTTCTTCAAGTGCCAAAGGAAGAATTTCCAACTGTCAACATTTTCTACTCCCATAGTTGCCTATGCAACTGGAAAAATCTCATTATTTCCATCCATGGCTACTGCAGAGAGCAACACACCACCATAACTTCCTTTAAGGTGTGCCCCATCTACTCCAATCAAGCTTCTTCACCCTGCTTTCAACCCATCCAATGCAGCTTGAAATGCAATGAAGATGCTGCTAAACTGTAGAGGCCTTTCAGGATCAGTTCTAGTCCAAATAACATGAGCAACAGAATTTGGGTTGAGCTCCCTAATGATATCACAGTACATTGTCAAGTACTTGTATGACTCATAATGTCCACCATGGATTTCTATTAAAGCTTGTGACCTAACTCTGTACATTGTGCTCTGTGCCATGTCAACACCATATCTCTTCCACAACAACTCATTCAAGGACTTAGCTGGGATATCATTGTTTGCCCTAATATCATCCATCAACATTCTAGTAGCCCACCTTACATTCACCATTGGATTCCTAGACTCAAGTCCCTGACAAGTATGCTTTGGAAAAGTAAGCTTTTTGATTGCCCATGTGGTGTTATCTTGCAAAATTGATGCATGCACCCTCCAGCTACAGTGAATGTCTCATCATCTTGCTGCATATCTTTTGGTGCTAGCATAATCAACAACAACAGCAAACCCACACTATATACAATAATCCCTAACAACATCTCTAAGGTGTTTTTTATCAATAAAAAGCTGCCACTCCTTGAGAACTATTTTACCAAACCCCTCATCCTTGTAAACTTCCCCATTGTTATACAGTTTACTCAAATTATCATCATGATCATCCTCACACACAAAATCTGCTTCCTCAAATGGATCAAAAGAATCCTCAACAATAGGTCCATATTCATCCTTAAATTGCTCTTCATCATCACTAAAACCCTCATTGTCCTCACCATCACCAACATCCTCAGACTCCTCATTTGGATTGAACTTATATTCACCATCATCATCATCATCTTCATACATTGTCAAGGTTGTGTCAGCAATATCTTCACCCAAGCTTACATCAGCTCTCAAATTCTCACTACCATCTCTTAATCTATTCTCACTAGGCTGCATAGTGCTCACATCACTCTCACCACCACTTGTACTACTGCTAATAACAATATCTTTTCTTCTAGCACTAGTTCTAGGTACCCTCCTTTGGAAATAGGTTGAGACCCTAGATGCCTTAGAAGATTAATTGTTATTACTAGCACCAAATCCTCCTACATTCTAAATAGGGGGTACAATGTGTTGGGAAGGTTGCTCAGGTTGTGTGTCTTGGATGATAAAATTTTCTGGGGGTATGTATTGAGGTTCTGGGTGTTGGCTTTCACCAGGTTGCTCAAGCTGTTCACCTTCCCAAGGTGTTGGGGAAATATTGAACTAGTTCTCCAATGCATTTCCTCTCCCTCTTCCCCTCCCTCTCCCTCTGCCCCTCCCTCTCACACTGCCCCTCCTTCTCATTGTACCTCTACCTCTACCTCTACCTCTACCTAAACCCTCTTCTTCTAATCTATGTTCCATTTCAGGCCATGTTTCATCAGGATCATAATTAAGAACTTTTGGTTCAACTATCCCTTGTGTATTGCCAAATGTACTCACATGCCTATCAAACTCTTCCTTACTCACAACTGCAGCTTCTACAATTACTTCTGCTTCCTAAATCTTTCTCTTCCTAGTTGTTAGTTTCTTATTAGGATCAATAACTAGAGGAGTAACAGCTACAGGCTCAATCATTTTCTCCTTACCAACTTCAGATGCTTCAATTTGTTGCTTACCCTTAATCAAAGACCTAGCGGAAGCTACAACTTTACTGTCTTTTGATCCACACCCAACCCATATGTAAATCTCTTTTTTTCTGGCAGATTTGTAAACATTTTCATCAAATCATTATCATTTTGAAGTGACACATGCTTCATCTTGTACACATATTGGAATGTGGGGTGATTAGGGGTTTCAATATTGTTTGCCTTTGCTTTTTCCTAATACTCAGTAATTAGGTCTATTAGATTAACCTTATCAATATCCTCAACCAAAATAGTCACATCAACACCAAGAAATTGAAATTGTAACACTATAGTATCAGCCATTCTGCATCAATCACAAACACAAACAAAAACAACAACACTTAAATAAGATTAACAACCAAACCATACAACCATTTTCACAACAACTGCATAAAATTAACACATATACAACATGAAATAAAAGAGTTTATCAATGTACAGTCTAGATTTGACAATAAACAAGCATAAGTAGCAACATATACAAACATCAACCATACGAAACCATAAAACAGGGCATGGTGCAATTTTAAGCATAAAAATACATATCTGACTTTGATTCAAGATCAAGTTGATAAATTTGCAACAAAGATCGCAGTTTTACTTTGCTTTGATGCCTAACAATCCAGAATTATGCGCCAAACTTGCGCAATTTAGTCACACTAAATTCCCCCAATTATCTAAAATATTGCCCTAAAATTCACTCCAGAATAATCTGTAACCTCCAAAACAATGTGCTAACACTCGATATTTTTAACCCAATAATTTTTTCCCACGAGTATGCAAATTTTGAGCACTAAAATGAAGGAGTTGATGAACCCAACATTCGAATTCTACAAAATCTGAATGAGGAAGATAATGGGTTTATGTTTGATTTGACATAATTGGTTGAAGGGAAGTAAATAAGGGTAGTAATGGAATTTCAGAATTTTTTTTTTAAAAGTTTTTTAAAGTGTTTTTTTTTGGTAAATAAAGAATTTTATTACCAAAAGTAAAGAGTTACTACCCATAAAAGTAGCAACTACAAGAAATGAAAGTTCAGTACATGCCCTCTGGGCCAAAGAAGCAACAAAACCAAAGCCCGAAGGCAAAACAAAAACAACAACTACGGAACCTCTAACTAACAAAGGAAGAGGAAACCGAAGCTACAACCAAAAGTGAGTAATAAACCCAAACATCCAAAGATAACAAATAAGGTGAGTATAGAAAGCATCATCTTAGCTTGAAAGCATACACCATCCGCCAGTATTCATCATAAAAAGCGGCTTGATAACAATCCCACAGTCAGCCTGCTAGGACAGAACAACAGCATGCAGCAGTACAATCCAGGACAAAAGATCGCAGCCATGAACCATCATCTAGCAGCGCAAACATAAGGAGGCTCAAGCAAGACAGAGAAGCACAAGATGCCACGATAAAGGTAGATCAACAGCTATCACAACAGAAGAGGCAAAAGAAGGAGTCCCGGAAGAAACAGTAGACAAGGTAGCAATACGAATACCACCCACCATACAATCCAGGCCATCAACTAGCACCTCATACTAGGAGACAGCAGTAAAAATAGGGCCTTAACCTACTACACACCAAGCAAGCTAGAATAACCAAGACTCAACCATGACAACCAACTTGATTATTATAATTAAAGTGTTAACCATGGTTAAATAATAAGGTTATATTATAATTAAGGTTACCATTTGATTATTAATTCTAAGTGACGTTTACCATTGATAATTAATTTTAAGAATGTTCCACTTGTAAAATAGAGAAAGTGGAGTTCACCATTGACAATTTCCCTAAAAAAAAAAGAAAGAGCTCAAAAGTGAGAAAACTCAAGAATACAAAGATTCAAATGCAAGGTTGTACACCTTGGGGCTTATCGAGGGTCTCGAGCCTTTATCCCTATCTTCTTTAACCTTTATCCTAACCACGTTACAACCCTTCAAAAGACCTTTTTGAGGTATACAAACTTGTGCGAGGTTCGGCTAGAGCTACGTTCGGCCTGATTCCTAACGGATACGTAGGCAACCTCACATCGAGGTACGGCCGTAATAAAAATGCATTCATATTCACATTCACACACTCACACCATGATCATATCAAGGGATCCCCTGTGCTCATCCCTATTCAATTAGAGCTAGACTTGGGGGCTTGATTCCTACATCATTAGCTTACCTATCCTAAGAGTCACCACCATCTAACTCTTTTCAATATATTTTTCCACACTCTTAGCCCTTGTGGCCTAACTTTAGTGTCACTATCATATACATCACAGACATATGACCAAAATATACTTCCCTTAGGGACCCTTTGTCATGAAATCTTAACACAACACTGAAGCATGCTTTGTTATATCAACATCAATCATCAATGCATCACAAAGTATAAAGTACTTAGCCTCCGCGCCTAAGTCAGCTAAATACTTTTATTATCAAGTCAACTAGGGTAGTCTAAGATGTTACAATCCTTGTACTATGAGAGATAACGTTAACAGATTAAGCTCATTTAACGTACACTTTCAAAAAACTTCACTTCTTTCTTTTTTCGCGTTATTCTTTTTCGGGAGATAGTTGGTACGCTCCACAAAAATGACGGAAAATTTTTGCTTTTTTGCATTTTTGAGTCGCACGATCACATTACAATGCACACACAAATCATGTAAATATTGAGCCATGTCGTGTTATCACATTGAGTCAACTCTATGCACACACGAGTCACACGAAGTGAGTCATCATTAAGTCAAGTTTATACCTTGAGTCATGTAAAGTCAATGAGTCAAGCATCACTAAGCCTTAGGTCAACCCTAAAGAAAGAGATGAGCAAAGTCATATAGTTAAAAATATAAATGCAGGTGCATCCCAGCAAGCGAGGACATTCCCGGATTTTTTCAAAAAAAACCGCGAATATGACACATGAAATTCTTCAAAGATGAGATGAATTTGAGCAAACTTACATGGATCAATAAATTAGAGATGAATAGCTTTAATTTACAAAGGATTTGAGTGGATTTGGTTGAAAGGAAATGACCAAGTTAAAAGTTCGAAGCAAAACTGAGCAACAAACAGCTACAGCAAGGGAAAAATAGGGAAGACCCGACTCCAGCGCCAGATGACAAGGCTGTCGCCTGGCGACAGAAGTAAAGTGCGGCGCCAAAGTCTTCTTGTAGGCGCTGGTGCGACGACACAATGTGTGGCCCCCATATTAGATTATGCGGACCTAGTGCAGCAATTTCTGGGTTCCTTGGTACGCCAGTTAGCCCCTATAAGAAATTTGACATGATTAAGTAGTCGGTTTGATTAAAATCTCTAATAAATGATCGACCTGACAAAAGATCGGCTCACTTAGCTTAAAGAGCCTAAACGTTGGCTCATCGCAAAGGACCAACGCAATAGTTCATAAACAGCAAAGCACCGACATACTGGTTCACGAATAGCAGAAGCGCCGAGGCACTGGCTAAAGCAAAGTTCAAGCGAGCTTTAAAGATCGACAAGTGTTGGTCTTCGGTAATTTTTTTTGGAATATTATCGCAACAACTGAGGATGACTTCAAGTAAAGTTATTTTCGACAGCATTCGCTAAGATTGTGGAGGTTGTCACCAAAGATTTGAGAAGATAGCACGAGATGGGCGGTCTGCGACATCATTTGCTTAAGCCCGTTCACACTTAACAAGGCCTGCATCTGGCAAAAAGATAAGACTGTTAGTATGCAGTCGGCTAAGCAAAGACTTGAAAAAATAATCTAACTTTAAAGCAGGTTACCTCAACCAGGAACGCCAGTATGGCGTCGAAGTTAAGGGAGCCGACTCCCTTAATGGAGTCTCGCAGCTTAGCAAAGACGACCCTGAGCATATTCTTTGCCAGCTGTTGTACATCCGGCGTTTGAGGGGCTTTTGCACATGCAACATTTAGTGAGAGATTAGCATAGATCCGGCCAATAGACCGGTTGGCTTTAAAGTAGTTAGGCGACTTATTATACGTCTTAAACCGTAAAGGGTAAGACAAAGAGTAAAATGCGTTAGTACTTGGGATCACAACCAGGTCTTGAACACGCTTATCCCTCCACTTGCCAGAAGGACCGCCTGGAGATTCGGCAGCACTGATAGGAGGCCTATCCTTTGAGGACTTGGATTCCTTCGCCTGCTTTAAGGCCGCCATGACAGGAGGAGACATTCCGTCGGTTGAGGGGTAAGAATCAGACTTGGGGCGTCTGCCCCTCTCTAGTAGACGACTGCTTTGGGGGCCTCTCGTTTAAAGTCGACAGCACAAGCGGCTTGACAGATCTCTCGTCTAAAAATCACAACATTTAATAAAAACAAAACATTTAAGTTTAGTCAAATTGATGGATGTATGAGAGCTTATATGCTCTAGCCGATCCATTTTGAAGATCTGGCTGTTCTGTTGGATCATCTGACGGTAGGCGGATGCTGAATGGTTGGGCTTCTGGTTTGGATCTAGCTGAGACATATCTTCCTCTGCAAAAAGGCTGAACGTATGGTTAGCAAAACAAACAAATAAAATAAAAAATGCTCAACAATACACTCATCCGGCCACCCACCTCTTCTTTTTTCTAAGCTCAGGCCACAAGCGGCAAGGAAGAATGGTTCCTTAAGCCATTCGAACCTAGGGATATAGTTGTTAAGGACAATCCCTCTCTTAGTCCTTGACAAACAAAGTCGTATCACCTAATCAAAAGTAACTCCTAAAACCACTAAATAAAATAGATAGAGATGTAGGGTCGAATCCACAGGGAAACAATGTTCTTTTATTTCTAATAAATTATTATAATCTAAATTATCCAGTAACTAAATTATAGATATGACGAATTAAACTTAGGGGAAATAAAGTAGGGAGAAAACAATAAATAAAAGCCCAGGGAAAAGGTTCACCAATAAATAATATTCCAGGGTAAAACACAATAATCAATCATCAATGCATCAATTAATCGGATCGTAAAGGACTTTCTCTACGCATTACAATCACATAATTAATTTACCGGTGTTAAATCGCATCTCTCAAATCTTGACCTAACAATTTATAAATTAACCTGCCTATTGAAACTAAGTCTAAACATCAATTATCATCTCTTGAATCTCGAATCAATATTGCGTAGCTCATATAATTAAATCACCGCTAATCTAATTGTATAGCATTAAATTAATCAATGGGAAATTAACCCAACACATTAACAATCAACAGTAATAAATCATCCCTTCATATTAATCATGGATCCCCACAACCCTAGAATTAAACTACTCGTGCATAATTAAAATTAAACTAATGAAAGCAATTAAATAAAGCATGATTAAAAGCAATAATATTTAACTAATATGAAAGCAATAAATAAAAATAAACTAAACCAAACAAAGAAATAAGAGTAAAACTATATGTATGGGGAGATACTGATATTAGGCCGACAAAGATTTATGGGCGGGTTTCTTAGCCGGGTTTGGATTATCACCTACTCTCGGATATACCAGTATTTGTGAAATCGACATACATATCGGCTAGTCAGCAATTGGCACGTGTCATCAGTAATTTGACACTTGGTGCAAGGAGGTTTACATGCCATGCAGCCACCTGTCATGAGCATTATTATAAATAGTAGGTTAAGCTTCATTAATGAGGTAAGCATTTATTACTCTTTCTCTCTCTCTCATTCTTTTTCTCACTCTTATTTCTCTTACTTCTCTTTCTTAAACACTTTTTGACTTTGTCATCGGAGTGGTTATCCCCGGATCACCCCGAGTTCAGCTAATCTCTTCTCTTTGTGTAGGTTCTCGTCTGGCCGATAGGAGCTTAACGGGTTGCATACTCGAGTTTCGGACTTTGGAACCGGGTTGTCGGATCCTTGCAGGAAAAATTTGCGGTAGAAGGAGGGGAAGCTACATAATTGCTTCTATCACCTAAGAAACTCACATCCTTTGATTTAAAAAAAAATAAAAAATAAAAAAAAATAAAAAAATGTCGGAAAATCAGAGCACACTGATAGCTGAATAGGTGATTAATCAGAAGGTCAGAGTGGGGGCTAGGGTGCCAAATCCAGAAATTGAGATTAAGAACGAAACCTATACTTTAGAAGGTAACCAATTTCATATGTCGTTAACTCTGGAAGGACAAGGTGGGGAGGACCTAGATCCCATGGCTGAGTTCACGCCGGAAGATTTGGAAATGGCAGCAAGGGTAATGAGTGCTATGAGCAAGAAAAGGAAGGAGACAAGGGCAACCCAAGATGGAGGAGGGGTGCCGATCAAAGATCACGACAACCAATTTAATCGGGCTGGAAGTTAACAAAGACGTCGACATGAAAGGTCGCCGATAAGATCACAGCCGATTCCTTGGGAGTGAGAAGCTCAATCCACAGGTCATGTTGTGAGTACAGAGACTTGGCAGCAAGGTGCGGTGCAAACAGTAGTCCAGTTGAGGGTGTCACCATTTGCGCAAAGCATCTTAGATCCGCATGTGAAGAAAATTAAAATGTCGACATGTCGGTACGATGGAAGAGGAGATCCTAGCCGGTACATAACATCCTATGAGGGGCATATGATCCTGTACACTTATTCAGATGCCGTATGGTGTAATGTCTTTCCAACCACTTTGACTGGGGCAGCAACAGATTGGTTTAACAACCTAGGAAATGGAACAATAGACAGCTTTGAGAAGCTAACAGAAATGTTTTTAGGCAATATATCAGCAACAGCGTACGACAGAGAACTTCAAGGGAGTTGATGTCGGTGGAGCAAAGGTCGGATGAGTCTTTGAGGGATTATATCAGACGATTTAACAATGAAGCAAACACAATTCTGAAGTTGCAGCAGGAGATAGCTGTAATGGCTTTGATGAATGGCTGAAATGACTCTAAATTCAAGTGCTACCTCACAAGAAAGAACTTTCTGACATTAGCAGCCGCTTTTAACAAAGCGTATGATTACATCAAAAGTGAAGAATTTATGAAAACAAGTAACAAGAATGTGTCTGTCGGTAAGGGGCAGTATCAGTCTGATGGTGCATCCTCCGAAAGTGCAAGGCCGAGAGCTCCGGCCTTACGTTGGGGAGGAAATCGGCAGGAAGTTAGGGCAGTAAGGCCACCAATGCGATATAGCTCGTATACACCCCTTAACACTCCTAGAGCAGCAATTTATTCTATACATTGGAATAGAGAAGGATGGGTAAGACCAATCCCAATGAAAGCAAAGCCGAGAGATGCCAAGAAGTACTGTATGTTTCATAGGGATGTGGGTCATTATACCGAAGAATGCACGCAATTGAAGGATAATATAGAAGAGTTGATAAGGAAAGGGCACTTAACTCAGTATCGGTTATGTGCAAAAGGAAGCTAGCCGCCACCCCGGCAAGTTAACAGGCAACAGCAAGAAGCAAGGCCAAAGAGGCCGCAAGGTGGAATGGTTCGATGAGGAAGTGGAGGAATGCCACCGTTATCAACGGGAAGAGGGGTAGATGTGATAACGGGAGGGCATGTGCATGGAGGAACCATCAGTGGGGCTAAGAAGCACCTGTTCGAGCATCGTCATATAGTAAATGCACTAGACGCCGATAAACGTCCTCGACTGACTTCAATTCCTGACGTGGTGTTTACGGAGGAGGATGCAAAGGGAATCATTTTCCCTCTTGATGATCTGTTGGTACTGATAACAAAAATTAATGGGGCTGACATCAAACGAGTCTTGGTGGATGGGGGTAGCTCTGCAAATGTTTTGTTCATGAAAGCTTTCAACGAGATGATGATTAGAAAGTAATATCTGACGTAGGTGTCCTATCCAATTATTGGGTTCAATGGATCAACAGTGAGACCAGAAGGAAGTATTGGTCTACCAGTGCAATTGGGTGATGGGTCGACGGCGAGGGACGTGATGGCAGAATTCCTAGTAGTGAATGTACCATCAGCTTATAATGCAATTATCGGTAGGCCGATAATTCATGATGTGTAGGCTGTAGTGTTGACTTATCACCTGACAATAGCTTATGTGTCAAATTTTGGAGCTGTTGAAAAGGTTCACGGAGGGCACGTAATGGCAAAGTCTTTTTATGTAACAACTTTGAAAAATACGGTTGGGAATGAACCAGTGCCGAGTAATCCTAAAAAGGAATTAGAGCCAACAGTACGGGATTTGGCCATGAGCAATTTTGATGTGAGGCCGGAAGCAACACCAAGGCCGTTGCCAGGTGGTGAGACAGTGCAAGTTAAGTTACAGCCAAGTAATTCAAGTCGGACAGTCAAGGCGGGGGCAGATATGGATGTTGATATGAGATGCAATTTGATAATTTTGTTGCATGAGAACGCGGATGTTTTTTCCTTCTTGGCAAGTTAGATGTTAGGGATTCATCCTGAGGTGATGGAGCATAAGTTGAATGTAAACAGAGGATTCAGGCCGATAAGGCAGAAAAAGCGCAATTTCTCGACTGAGAAGATAGAGGCCATTCAAGCTGAGGTTAATAAACTCCTAGCAGCAGGGTTTATTGAGCCATGCGCATAACCGGAATGGTTGGTATATGTTGTAATGGTGAGAAAGCCAACAGGAAAATGGCGGATGTGTCTGGACTTCACCGATTTGAACAAAGCTTGTCCCAAGGATTGTTGTCCGTTGCCCCGAATAGAAAGATTGGTGGACTCCACTTCCAGCCATGCTATGCTCAGTTTTTTAGATGCATTCTCGGGGTATTACCAAGTCAGTCTTCATAAGGCTGACAGGGCAAAAACAGCCTTTATAACAGACGATGGAGTGTATTGTTATAAGTTAATGCCATTTGAGTTGAAGAAATCCAGAGCGACTTACTAGAAGTTGGTTGATAAGACTTTCGAGAAGCAAAAGAGTCGAAATGTGGAGGTGTATGTAGATGATATGATTGTTAAGAGTAGAGAAAAGGAGGATCACATAGCTAGTTTAAGAGAAACGTTTGAGACATTGCGGAAGTAACAGATGAAGTTGAATCTGGAAAAGTGTGTGTTTGGGGTTTTATTAGGGAAGTTTTTGGGTTTCATGGTTAGTAAACGAGGAACAGATGCAAATCTTGACAAAGTGAATGCAGTACTTGAGATGAGGAAACCGAAAACTATTCGAGATATACAAAGGCTGACTAGCAGAATGGCGGGATTAACACGGTTCATCAGCAAGTCTGCTGATAAAGCACTCCCATTTGTATATCTTAGCTTCTCCGAAGACGGTAGCTGCCGTGTTGTTGGTAGAGGGAAAGAAAAAGAAGATGGCGATATATTTTGTCAGTCACGTTCTTAATGCGGCTGAGCGCCGGTATCCTGTGATTGAAAAAATGGTGTTGGCAGTGGTGATAACGGCTAGAAAATTGAGACCGTATTTTGATGCCCATCCTATAGATGTTCTGACAAACCATCCGTTGGAAAAATATTTGCACAATATGGATACATCAGGTTGGATGTTAAAGTGGGCAGTGGAGTTGTCGAAGTACGAGATACACTATAAGCCTAGAGTATAAATAAAGGCACAGGCCTTATTTGATTTCATTGTAGAAACCTCATACAGTGACGAAGAGGAAGAATTGGGAAATTGGCAGGTTTTAGTGGATGGATCCGCAACATCAACAGGATCGGGGGCAGGAATAGTTATAACGGCCCTAGATGGAAAGATTTTTGAATATGAAATTAAGTTTAAATTCAAGGCCACCAACAATGAGGCTGAGTATGAAGCAGATGTTGCCGAAATTCAACTCTCTATAGCGGCTGAAGCAAAACGACTAGTTCTAACAACTGATTTTCAACTAGTGTCTATTCAGTATACTAGAGAATATGAAACAAGAGAGACGACAATGATCAAGTACCTTGAAAAGATGAACCAATTAACAGCGCACCTGCAATACTTTGAAATCAGGCTTGTACCGAGAATACAGAATGCGCAGGCCGATGCTTTAGCTAGGTTGGTCAGTTCGAGTTTTAATGACTTAGAAAGAACAGTCATGGTAGAAGTTTTGAAGCGGAAGAGCATAGATGAAGACACAAAACAATTACTTTGTATCAGTAACGGCACCCAGTGGTATGATAAGATATTGGCGTTTCTCTTACATGGGGCATTGCCACCAGATAAGGGAGAGTCAAGGAAGCTACGAAAAGATAGTGTGTGGTTCATTATGCATCAGGGACAATTGTATAAAAGAAGTTTTTCATTGTCGTTAAGGAGATGTATAACTGATTTGAATCGGCCAGGTTAATTGAAGAAATACATGAGGGCACATGCGATAACCACCTCGGACCAAGGGCTCTGTCACGAGAAGCAATGTGAAGGGGGTACTATTGGCCGATTATGAATGAAGATGCCATCCGATATGTGAAAAAGTGTGAAAGATGTCAGAAGTTCGCACCTGCTATCAACTTACCGCCGAATGATTTGATGCCAATACTTAATCCAGTCCCATTTGCTTAGTGGGGAATGGATATAGTAGGGCCGTTTCCGTCTGCAACAAGTGGAAGAAAATTTCTTCTAGTGGCCATTGACTATTTCACGAAGTGGATAGAGGCTGAACCGGTAACAAAGATATCAGCATAAGATGTGAAAAAGTTCATTTGGAAAATCATCTTCACAAGGTTTGGGCTGCCGATGGCAATGGTATTTGATCATGGATCACAGTTTGATTGTAAACTGATAAAAGAACTCTTGTCAATGTATAATGTCAAGTTTGCCTATGCGGCAGTCTTTCATCCGCAATCAAACGGTCAGGCAGAAGCGGCGAATAAGCAATTCATAACGGCGATAAAAAAAGAAAATTGAAGATGCAAAAGGGTTGTTTGATACCTGAGATATTGTGGGCAAATAGAATAACGGTCAAAGAAGCCACATGTGAATTACCCTTCACATTGGTCTTTGGAACAGAGGCAGTGGTGCCGGCAGAAGTGGGATTGCCAACATTCAAAATTCAGCACTACTGTGAAGAGAAAAATGATTTGTTATTACGACAACAACTGGATTTCATACTGGAAGTGCAAGAGAAAGCAGCAGTTAAATTAGCTGCTTATAAAGATAGAATGCCAAGGGCATACAACAAACAAATGAGTTATTAGCCATTGACAAAGGGAGATCTAGTGTTGCGAAGAACAACTGTAACAGGAAGGGGAAATGAAGGTGGAAAGTTAACGGCAAACTGGGAGGGACCACACCGTATTAGAGATATGGTAACACAAGGTTCATTTTACCCTGAGACAATGGATGGAAACCCATTAAAATATTTTTGGAATACAGCTGTCTTAAAGAAATATTTTGTGTAAGCAAGGTGATGTAAAAACACATTGTAAGCAATGAAGCTGATACTACTATGTAATCTGAAAAATATCAGTAATGAATACAGAAAAGTTATAAAAATTTCTTAGAAATAGGCATTCTCCACTTAACATACCCTCTTTTATTAGGACGGACAGCTCAAAACCACTTATGTGAAGTTAATGCGCTTATAACTTGATCAGTTATAATCATTAACTCACGAGGTTGTTTGTTTAAAGTATAATATAGGCAAAATCGACTCAGGTATATGCGGAAATGAGGCCTAACTTTGAGTGCAATCGCCAAAAGGATACTTAACTTACTATGAAAATAGTGCAGTGGGTGATCAATATTGTACAGTGAACCAGCAACCAGTGCATATAATCGTATAACAAACATATGCACTGCGGGGGCAAGAGATAAGATAATATGGATAGGATGAAAACAAGGAAAATAAACAAAATGATAGGATCGTTACAGGGAAAATAAACAAACTGATAGAATTGTTCGAAATATGAGGCCGATGATGATATAAGATTGTATGTGTAATTAAATTAAGGCATTAAGGGCGATAATGTTACAACCTTGTGAAACTAATTTGATAGTTAAATTACGGAACGTTGAAATTTTTTATGCAATAATTTAAGTATGAAATTTGTGATGGAAGGCGAGAATTGCTGATAACTAAGATAAATGTAATTGATAGCTATGAAGTTGAGGGAGCATAAACTATTGGAATTTTTTTTCTACGTGTTCACAATAATAAAAGATGATGATCGACAGGCGACACCACAAAAAAGGGTATATGCCGATAAAAGAACATTGTCAAAAAATAGTTCAGCAAAAACAAATAATAATACATTTCAAATTAAAGCTGATAAGGCACAACTATGCAAGACCCACAAGAAAATGTCGGTGATGACTGCCCGCCCCTTCAGCAAATTGTTGGTGCTCAAAGCAAATTGTTGGTGTCGGCTCATCTACACTCGGCTCATCTACACTCGGCTCATAATACATTTCAAATTAAAGCTGATAAGGCACATCTACACTCGGCTCATAGTTAAACAGGTCTTCTTCAGCAAATTGTTGGTGCTCAAAGCCGGAAGGTATCTTGTAAGATTCAACGTTAAAAGCCTTTTCGACCTTAGCCCAGTCCTCCTTTTTCCAGCCAGCAGCATGGGCAATACATCTCTAAGCAGCTGTCCACCGCCATCAAAACGATCTTGGAGTCGTGTACAGAATTAAGTGGTAGCCAAATAACGGCCAACTGCCCTTTGTCGAATGCCATGCTTGTCTGCCTCCATCTTCTAAACCTTTTCTTCAAGGTTTTGAATTATAGCCTTGGCATCATTGAGATTTTTCTCGAGGGAGGGAAGACGCTCAAGGGCTTGGTTCTTCTCAGCAATTTGATCCTTTAACTGCTGAACTTCCATCTCGAGTCTCTCAAGTTTGACAGCTTTAGCCTTGAGAGATGCTATCTCCAAATCATCTCTTTGTTTAGCCTCTTTCAGCAAATTAAGAGCCCTATCAGCATTGTCTAAGGCCGTTTGCAGAGCATTTTGGCTGGCAGAGGCTTGATGATGTTGCTCTTGATAATAGCGATACATCTCAACAAGCTTAGTACCAGACATAACAATCTGCGTAAAAGAAAATGTTATCTAATTATTAGAATATAAATAATAACATAAATGTAGCATAACGTGCCTATAAGAGGTGTATAGTAAATAACATATAAAAAAAAGTGTGATGATAATGATAAAAATAATAAGTAATATACAAATCAAGTACCTTCATCATACTGTGCATATGAACGGCAGCAAGAGGGCCGATTTCACCTACAGGCCTGTCGGAGTCAGGTTGCACAGAAGACGGTAACCAAGATTCCCACCTTGCATGGGGTCATCGGTGAAGAATGATTTATTTCGGTACACGTCAATATCGGGATGCCATCGATCTCCAGAATGGCCAGGAGGGACAGAGAACCCTCTCAGAACTACTTCAGGAAACCTCCCTTCAGGGCGCTCAATCCATTGATTAGACCGGTATATGAGCCCAGAGACACTGGTGTTAGAACCGCCTGCAGTAGCGTGACCGCTTTGACCTTTGGTTGGCCGACTATATTAGGTTGGGTTGGGGGAGAATCAAGAATATTGGTGAGATCTTCAATCTCCACCCCTCCTGTCATCTTCTTGGTGACTGGCTGGTGACTGGCTCAGAGCTCTGAACCACTGTCTTGTCTTCAACTTTAGTTGGCTCTGGAGACTGTGAGGGACGCTTTGCCTGAATCTCATCCTCCCGAGATTTTTTCTCAGCCCGGTTGTCAAATTGTCTTGGGTTGGTGACGCCGACATTTCCACCACGGCGATTTCTGAGTGTAGTCGCCTTTCTTTTCTATGATTGGTCATCAGCCATTGCTTCGGCTTTTCTTCTAGGGTTGACAGGGGAAGTGCGGCTGCAGTAGGAAACGAGTGTGTTGTAGCTAGAATGGGGAGCTTTAGGACACCTCCGAATAACTCTCTTCCCGTCAACTGACAATTCAAGCTGTTTGTTGTTTAATTTGTCAACGCCTGGTATAAGCAAAGAAATGAACCATATAAGGTTTACTAAAATTTTTCTAAAGCAATAATGATAATATATAAGACTGTAGAAAATATAAAAATAAAATAATGATAATGAATTAATACCATAACAATCAGTCCAGCACACACCGACATGTGATAAAGGGGTATTGCCGAGAATGTACCCCACGTTAGGTACCCACACCTTTGGAGCAAGTCGGGATCTACCCTCATCGTCCTTAGATTCAACGATGTAAAAATGGCTGGCAGCCCTAAGTTCGTGTCAGCCAAGTTCTCTCACGGCAATGGTGTCGGATCGAGGGTGAGGCCGATAAAAAGTTCTTCGAATGGGAAAATCATCAAGAATAGATAAAAAGAAAAACTTGTCTTTCCACCCTTTACAATTAGACAATTTAGGGTGGACTGTATATTTCCGAGAAGCAGTATATAAGGACCACCACTCCTCTAATTGACCATCTCTCTGTAAGGTTAGAAGCTTCTAGAATGCATTAAGTGTTAAAGGGAAATTTCTATACAACATAACCCACACAAGGACAATAACAACACGAATAGTGGGGGGGGGGGTTAAATGGTTAATTGAATAAAGCACACGTTCCAGGCCCTTAAAATTTTTGCCACAAACGGGTGAAGAGGGAACCATAGCTCAAAATCAAAATCCTTAGCATATATGGCGATATGGCCGGCAGGGCAATCCAACACAGAAGATCAAGAAGTAGGAAGATGTAGGTCATAACCATCAGGCAGATTGTAAAACCGCTTAGCACGACGGCAATAATCTTTCTCTATTGCAGTTTTTCTAAACTTGTCATTTATTATAGCTTTCGGGACCTTGCTGCTCACTGGTAAAATAAGAGGTTGTCGGTACTCAACGTCACCGGTTTCATAATTATACTCCTCATCCAAACTCTCCTCTTGAATAACCTCTGCCGTTAAATCAACAACATCATCCCTGCTCTCGGCATTAACACTATCTTTTTGCTCGTCATCCTCATCCCCAAGAACCGAGTTCACTGCAGATTTGTGAACAGGAGATGGCTGCTCCGCTCGCCGATTTGAGGGATGCTCCTTGTTGCCAGAATTGGAAGAGTTAGGGCTCACAACTTGACCTGGCTCATGTTTTTTACTTGACTCTGCAGCCTCTCTAGCTACAACGTCAGGCTGATAACTAGTTTGCTTCATCCTCGGCATAGAGGTACTTGCGCCAATATTACCAACGTTTGAACCGTATTGATCAAATCGGGTGTTAGCAAAACTCCTCAAATGATAACGGACACTGACCGGTTCAATTTCAAGAACTTCAGCGTCTTCCAGAATGCTAGGGTTAGTAGGACTGTATGGAATATTTCAAGCATTACCCCTAGATTTAACCCTAATGTGATTATACGCTAAAGTACGGTGGCGTTAAAAGGGAAGGAAGCTAGAGCAAAAGAGTCGCCAACAAGTTATAGGAACTTGTAAACCGTTCACGAGGTGAAGGTTACACCCCTTAACGGTCCAGGAGATCGTCAACTCCAATAGGTCTAGAAGCATGACTGGTAATTCAGGGATGAAGGTACAAATCCAACCTAAAAGAGATTAAACCTACCCTAATAATAGGCCTCTACTTTATTCTGATCGTATTAATGTGCACTTTTTGACTAACATGCAATCAATAGGATTAACCCTAAACCTGTTTATCTATGTTGGTTGAATATTTAATGCACAAATATATCTATTATTGGCGATCATTTGAGTTATAATCAAATTAACCCTAAAAAAGATAATTAATTATCTTATTAAGAGTGATTACAAGTACCAATTCCCTTTAAACATGCATAAAAGGCGTGATCAAGCAATAAAAATAAATAAGCATCAAGCAACATAATAATAATCAAATAATAAATCATAAACATAATAATAATCATAATAATCATAGTCAGGTTATAGCATATTATTAATAGCAAGATCCTAGGCATGATACTAAAAATATTGATAACAAACCCTAGCATGTCACTAAACAATAAATATCAAAGCTTTAACCCTAACATGATACTAACATGAATATTAGGAAAGAAAATAGGAAGCATCGCAGGAATCATAATTAGCATATTTGTTATTATAACCTTTTCCCTAAACATAATATTATGAAGCATTGTTGCCATTCAAAACATCAAGCATCCTTACATGATTCTACGAATCATAATAACAACATAGACATGATTTCTATATCACAATGTCAATAAAATCAATTAAATCACTTACTTGGATGCCTCGTATCTCTTTCTAATAACAAAATACACGCGTTAGTGACTTCAAGGAAAATAATAAAATAAACAATTAAATTAAATAGTTTAAATGGATATTTGGGACCAAACCCTCATAAATATCAAACCTTTCACGTCTAGTACGAAGGCAACTTCAAACTTGGCTAGGTGTTTCTAGTGCTAATGTATCAGGAATTGGGTTTGTAAAAAGCTAGGCTTTAAAAGAGAGAGAGAGAATCAAGAATTTCTTGATGAGAGAGAATTAGAATTAGAGAGTTGTTGATTGAAAACGGATGTTTTAGGAGGCTATTTATAGAGAAAATCAGCCGGATGGATAGAAAAACTAATTAGAGTTTCGAAGAGAATAAAACGACTTAGCGCCAGACGCCAAGCATTAGCGCCAGCCGCTAAGGCTAGCGCCAGACGCTAAGCATTAGCGCTATGCGCTAATCCTGTCGTCAGGCGCTAGAAAATAATTCCACGCGTTTTCTTAATTTTGATAAAATTTAGCCGTATAGGAGGGCAAAATTGTGTTTTCCTTAAAAACACTTCTTTTATTCAGATTAAAACTTTAAAAAGTCAACTAAAGTCAATTTATCAATGCTATTTAAATTAGGAATGAAAAGAACCTTCTAGAAGAATCTAGAAACTAAAATCAATTCTAATTGCATTAGGAAAGATAAATCAATATTAGGCCCTCCTCTAGATCATTGGGTCGCATATAAATATCAAACCGGGCTTTGTTTAGTAATTTGGCCATAACTTCCTCATTATTCATCTACATTGGGCTTATAATATATTGTTGGAAAGCTCTTTTCAAGCCCTACCCAATTACACCATTATTGGACCCTTATCATGGACCAAACTAAAATGGAATGCACGTTTTCATAAATAAGGTAAGAAAAGAATTATTTTCAAAAACAGATTGAAGAGATATTTTAATAAAAACATCCTCATCACTAGACTTTTCACACTTTCGCTTTGTTCAATAATCAAATGACATGAAAGGTATTCATCACTGGTTTTGGTTTTGGGGAGACACATTTGGGTGTCTACAGAAGCCCCCACCTTGACTGAGTTTAGAAAAACGCAAGTTTCGAAAACAAAATTCAAAGTATCGATAGGGACCGAGAATGATTCAGAACATTCTGCGATCCCAAATCATCCTTGTAACGCCAATACCTGCAAAACTAGTATTAGTTAAACAGATAAGAGAGTTAAGAAACGTGTATCTTGCACCGTCGAGCACACATCTCTGAAGGTAACCGATTTGTTGCTGCATTTGCTGTTGTTGTGACAACCTTCCACAATCTATGGAACACCATCTTGTTGTTTTGATGTTCACTCGTCTCTGAACAATAGAGTTTATTTTGGATATGTCCATGCGTCTCTGAACAAAAAAGCTTTGATGATATGTCCACGCGTCTCTGAAAAAAGAGCTTTGAATGATGTGTCAACGCGTCTCTGAACAAAGAGCTTTTGAATGATGTGTCCGCGCGTCTTTGAACAAAGAGCTTTTGAATGATGTGTCCATGCGTCTCTGAACAAGAGAACTTGAAAGAAATGTCCACGCGTCTCTGAACAAGAGAGCTTGAAAGGATTGTCCACGCATCTCTGAACAATAAAGCTTTAATACTTTAATGTTTGTTGCGATCGTTTGGTTGGCTGCGAACAGGAGATTTGCTGAATAGTTGTATCCTGTAAAAATCAAAAGATTGCCAAAAGACTTTGCTGGTGTTTTTCTTAGGGTTGACCTAAGGCTTGATGTTTTTTCTTAGGGTTAACCTAAGGTGATCGACTGACTTGAGGGTTACTCAATGTGACTAACCGACTTGAGGTTGACCCAAGGTGAATTGACACGTGTGACTCATGACCCGTGTGTGCATTGTATTGTGATCGTGCGACTCGAAAATGTAAAAGAAAGCAAAAATTTTCCGTCATTTTTGTGGATGGTACCAACTTTCTCTCGAAAAAGATAGACGCGAAAAAAGAAAGAAGCGAAGTTTTTGAAGGTGCATGTTGAATGAGCTTAGTCCGTTAACGTTGTCTCTCATATACAAGGATTGTAACATCTTAGACTATCCTAGTGGACTCGATAATGAAAGTATTTAGGTATCTTAGGCGCGGAGGCTAAGTACTTCATACTTTCTGATGCAATGATGATTGATGATCAATTTTGACATGACAAGGCATGCTTCAGCGTTGTGTTAAGATTTCATGACAAAGGGTTCCTAAGAGAAGTATATTTGGTCATGTATCTGTGATGTGTGTGAAAGTAATACTAGATTTAGGCCACAAGGGCTAAGTGTGTGGGAATGATATATTGAAAAGAGTCAAATGATGGTGACTCTCAGGTTAGGTAGTCTAATAATATAAGGATTAAGCCCCCAAGGCTAGCTCTATGTAGATAAGGATGAGCATTGGATATCCCTTGATATAATCATGGTGTGTGAATGTGAATATGAATGCATGTTTATTACGGCCGCACCTCGATGTGAGGTTGCCTACGTATCCGTTAGGAATCATGCCGAACGTAGCTCTAGCCGAACCTCGCACAAGTGTGTGTATACCTCAAAAAGGTCTTTTTAAGGGTT